>MU223384.1:630781-664763 GCA_018584345.1 Thuja plicata
TTGAGGGGTACATCAGATTACTCCATATGTTACCATGGTAACTCTTCTAGATCTCTGCATTCAGTTTGTATTCGTGGGTTTGTGGATTCAGATTGGGCAGGTGATATTAACAGCAGGAGATCCACCAGTTCTTATGTGTTCACTATGTTTGGTGGTGCCATCAGTTGGATTAGTAAGCGACAACCTGTGGTTGCTTTGTCCACTATAAAAGCTGAGTACATGGCTGCTACTCATGCTTGTAAGGAAGCCATTTGGCTTAGAAGATTGTGTTCTGATGTTGGTGTTGATGCAAAACATATTACTATTTGGTGTGACAGTCAAAGCGCTATTTTCCTTGTGAAGAATCCAACTTTCCATGCTAGAACGAAGCACATTGATGTGTAGTTTCACTTTGTGAGAGATATGGTGGAAGATGGAAAGGTAAATTTGGAGAAGGTAGATGCTATGAAGAATGTTGTAGATGCATTAACAAAACCAGTGGGCACTGTGAACTTCAGATGGTGTTCAGAGTCTATGGGCCTTTTGGCCTATAGCGGTTAGTTTCTGTTATGTTCCTATTGCTCTTACAAAGTGTTCGACAAGTGGGAGAATGTTAGGAATAAGGTGTCTCAACCTTGGATAATTCCTATTCTTATTGTTTTTTTTGTAAATTGTATTTCTTGCAAATAATGTAATTAAATGTGAGTGTACATGTCTAGTTGACATGTTGATGTGTCACTCCACTTGATATGTCAGCATCTTGAATTATGTGTAAGGAGATCATGGTTGAAATAGTTATGATGGATTCCTATGACATGTAAGAGCTATTTCTAGGAGATTTCAATGACAGGTGAAGACATGCAATGACATGTGGCAACTGATAAAGTTGAGTATTGTACACTCTTCCAATCTTTGATCCCAATCGTGGGGTTTGGGGCATCGCCCTGAAAAAATTTTAGGGTTCCTATTTTCTCAGAGAATGGTAAAACCCTAATATGGCTATCTTTTGGAGTTGCCCTAGAAAGGAAAGCACAATTATATAAGCATTTTTTAGGGTTACAGGAAAGGATACGAAAAGAGTGTATTGTTGGTATAATCTGGTGCTACTGGATTTGTCTGTGTGTGTTGATTGTCTCCTGAAAGAACTTGCATTGCAAGTGTGTTGTAGCCATTGTGTTGAAGATAATACATTGTGCAGGTTTTGGAGTGCTAGGGTTTTTTACCGAAAGGTTTTCCCCAGGGTAAATCATTGTGTCATTCTCTATTTTCTGTATGCATGGTATATGGTTGCAATATCTTTGTTAAAGTAGTTAACAAATCTGAAATTGTAAGGATTTAAAAGAATTTGCATAATACTTCCTTTAGAGATTAGTGTAGGAAGTTGTTTCCGCACCTGAGTTTCCTTACAATTGTCCTCACTAACTGTGGACATGGGACAACTAAAGGCAGACTATTTTGTGCCCCACAACCCCAATTTCCAGAGAGGGAATATATTCTCTGGAAAATGAAATACTAATGCCAGAGGAAGGAACTATAACAATAGGCCTCAGCCCAACCAACAACAATGGAACAATAATGAAAACACTAGAGGTCCTCCTCTGAACCAAAACACCACTCAAGGTAGTGCTGGACCTAGTCATTCTGCACTACTTGCAGACTTCCACCCCCTGACTAACTGGTGTAGATTGCATGACACTGACTCACATTCTAAGGTGAACTCTGCCACACTAGAGAAAGTCATCATGATCTTCCAGTTGGACAGATAATAACCTATCGACCCTACTCCCTAGGAAATGCATATACAAGAGCCCACTTACGGTGCCTTCACCTTTGAGACCGTCTTCTGTGGGACAAACAAGGAAGATGAAGAAGAACTCAGATTATAGGGGTCTTTGATGAATCTATCCTGGCCTTTGAGGCCAATGCCTTTACCAACTTGCAAACTCCTTACAACACTCGGAGTCAGGCTGGTAAAGGACCAGTTTACACACCTACACCTCCGAAAGATACCCCTCCCTGGGAAAATATGAATGATTTCTCCTTGCCACCAAAAGGGCCTAGCTCTAACCAAGCTAAGGACTCAATTGAGGGAAGCCAACAATTCCCCAAGGGAGGTTTGACATCATAAAGGCATTAGAGAGAACTACCACCTCCATGACCTTGATGGAGGTTTTTTTGAACTGTCCCAAGTAGAGGAAGTCTCTTCTGAAGCTCTTGGGAAACCTGGAAGCTGTTAGTCGCCCACCCAAGACTGTCACTTTTTACGATGCCAACACGACTGTCTTCTGGGGAAATACTGAGGATCCTCCCTTCTTACTTGGTTTAAACATACAAGTGAAGAACCTACACAATTTCTTGGTAGATTCTTGTGCTTCAGGAAATGTCACATGCCCTTATCAATATGCTAGAAGCTCAGACTCCATCCCACTCCATCCAAAGGCATAGTAGTCTAGCTGGAAAAAATTGCTATAAAAATGGTAGGTGAGCTAAAGAATGTTCCGATTCAGCTCATCCAAGACCCCCAGATCATAAGCATAGTAGACATCCAAGTGGTAGACATCTTGGAGACCTATGGGATATTTTTAAGTTGGAATTGGTCTAAGGCCCTTAACGGGTATTTATCCACTGACTTCTCCCACTTGTGGCTCCCCTGGTAGGGACAGTAAAACCAGATCCAAGTAGAAAGTGAGCCCAGGATGAAGCAGGCCCTCACCAAAGTTGGGAGGGTGAATGAAGTCCTTTTCTTTGAGATTTCCCTCGGGTTGTATAAAATCCTAGAGATCTTAACCCTTCAATTTCACCCCTAGGGAAGATCTCATGGTCTCTTAGAGAATTCAGGACCTGGATGAAAAACTAAGGGGTGAGGTTAACTCACAAGGTAGCGCAGCAGCTCCCACTACACTTTTGTCTGACACTTGGTGCCGGGTGCATTATCAGAAATATTCTAAATTTGAGTGTGAACCCTGCCTTGCTGCACTACCCGCCATATCAACACCTTCTAGGAGAAGAAACATAACACAGATTTTCCTCGACCCAGCAATCATTTCGACAGTACATCTCAGGAGGCACTAGTCTAGGCGTTCCAACCAAGACCCTCTCTGGAAGAAAACCTCACCCACGCGCCATCAGAGCCGAAGGAAAATCCTCCCAACCTTCCCAAAAATAATCCAAATGGCACTTTTCCTTCCTAGCCCTAGATAATGAACAATGACTTGTGGACCCTGAAGTTTGACAGGTCCTAGTCTAAACAAGGCTATGGGGCCGTAGTGGAATTAATCAACCCAAGGGGGAAATATTTCCTTGTATCTTACAGGCTATAGTTTAACTACACTAACCATGTCACGAAGTATGAGGCCCTCATCCTTGGACTTCTATTTGCACTAAGGAAAGGAATCACCTACCTCCAGGCGTTGGGTGATTCAAAGTTGATCATTAAGCAGGTCCAGATATACTTGTCACGATAAAAGGCTGGCCGCATATCACAATTGGGCATGGAGCCTCATTGAAGATTTTGATTCCTTCAGCATTAATCTCATTCGCCAAAAAAGAAACTACATTTTGGATGCCCTTGCTGTGTCTGCCAGCACCCTTGAGCCAATGGCTAGCTCCCAGCTCTGGAAATTCTCTGTTGAGATGGTCCCCACCCTGTCCATTCCAGACAATGTTACCGACTTTCAGGCTGTGATTTTTTAGTTGTTAATATTCGCCAATTGGCTAATTTTTGAACTTTGAGAATCCAAATTTGGCTAATAATTAAAGATTTAAGGTGACCTAAATCGCCAAATTGCTACAAAAATTTATTTTAGAAATATTTAAATTGCCAAATTATTTATTTTATTAAAAATTTAAACTCAAAGATTCTCCTAATATTTGATAGATGGTTAGATTCAATTCGCCTAAATTTTATTAGTTATTATAGAAATATAAATTAATTCACCAATAATATATCATAACTATTAGTTATAGTAGGGTTGTGTCACCAATATTCATTGTCATTATTGATTTAAAACATAATCTAGTGATCTTCATTATATTCCATGAGGCAAAAATGTTACTATCTTATTTGTAACGCTTATCGGGGCTAAGATTTCCTTTGGATTGTTGATAAATCAATGACACTGAAGAAATTTTGGGTCCTATTATAATAATAAAAATATTGATACATTTATCGCACACAATACAATGAGGATTGTTTGATTATATTTTAAATAAATGGTAGCAACTAGATACTATAGAGTTCCCTTAAACCCGTCAAATATTTTCATAGTTAGCCTAATAATTTTCTATAAGAACTCTTTTTTCTTTAAATATAATTATTTTTCATGGTCATTAATGAAATTTTGGTTATTGTTTGAGATTTTCCAATATTTTCTACAAAAAAATGTGTGATTAAAAAATAATCGCCAATACAAATAATTTGTTTTCCCAAAAAATTGAGAGATTCGCCAATAGGAATTAATTTTTTTTTAAATAAAATGTAAGATTCACCAAGATTTTATATCTTTTTCTAGAGGGGGTTTCTTAAAGTTATCCCTGCTTTCAGGTCTTTGAGGATGACCAACATATCCTGGCCTTCATGGCCAATGTTGGTGTTTTCGAGGACCAGATAGTGGAAGAATGAGATCACGATGATACTGGGCAGGGTGATGAAGATGATGGGATCATAGACCTACCAACCAACACCATCCCTAAGGGGATAGTAGCACTAGAATGAATCTTTGACTTGGACCCTCGGCGCTGGGAAAAGATATCATCCTCCTTAGAGGGAGGAAAATTCAAGAAAATTCAACATCAGCCAGCCGGTGAAGAAAAATTTGTGCATATCGGAACCTCCTGCTCCCCAGAGGAGAAGGAGAATATTCTCGCAGTTCTCTGAGAATACATTGATGTAATTTTGTGGGGGTATGAAGACATGAAAACCTATGACACATCTATCATGAACCATACTATCCCACTGAAACTAGATGCTAAGACCTTTCGGCAAAAGAAAAGACCGGTCAACCCATTGATTGAACCTCTAATTCATCAGGAGGTTCCAAAAATGCTATCAACACAGATTATCTTTCCTATTTGGCACACAACTTGGGTTGCCAATCTCATCCCTGTATAGAAGAAAAGTGGTAAAATTCATCTTTGTGTAGATTTTCGCAATTTGAACAAGGTGTCCAAGAAGGATAATCACCCTCTCCCCTCATTGGATGAGGTACTACTAATCATAAATTGATATCAAATGATGTCCTTCCTAGATTGGTACTCCAGGTATAACCAGGTCATGGTTAAGGATGAAGATAGAGAAAAAATAGCGTTCACCTCCAAGTGGGGAACATTTGCTTACTAGAGGATTCCCTTTGGCCTTATCAATGCAAGGGCCACATTTCAGAAGGTTATGGACATTTCATTCAAGGTCCTTGTAAACAAGTGTATAATCATCTACATGGATGATTTGACCATCTTTTCCTAGGATAGGCATGATCATCTTGCCCACCTCGCCCATATTTGCGAGAGATATTGCTGGTATGGAATATCCCTCAACCCTAAGAAATGTATATTTGGGGTCACTGAAGGGAAACTACTCACGCATATCGACTTTGAGAAGGGTATATCCATTGACCCTGAGAAAGTTGAAGCACTGTTGAATCTACAGATGCCCGGTAGTAAGAAAGAAATGAGATCTTTCTTTGGAAAGATTAACTTTGTCTGGCGGTTCATCACTAGATTCACCGAGATAGTGAAACCACTCAATGATATGATGAATAAAGACACGAAGATTGAGTGGAGTCTGGAAGTGAAGCAGGAATTCACCCAGATTAAGAAAACAATTATGGAGGCACCTGTCTTGGCAAGTCCAAACTATTCCCTCCCATTCTACATATACTCCTTTGCTTCACTGCATTCTTCCATGATAGTTTTAACCCAAAAAGTCAAAGGGGAAGAATGATCAATAGATTTCATGAGCTCCCCTTTCAAGAATGTCGAAGTCCAGTATTCGCCTTTAGAAAAGCAATCCTTTGCACCATGAAGAAATTCTGGCACTATATTCTCTGAAGCAAGGTGCACGCTATCATCCCGGAATAGGCCGTTAAGTCTCTAATCCTATAAAGTGAGTTGGGTGAACGAAGGGGGAAATGGATGGCCATCCTCCAAGAGTATGATTTGGAAATGCAATCCATGAAGATAGTCTGATGCTAGGGACTATGTAGAGTGATGGCAAAAGGAACTCCCAACATCGAATGCAAAACTTACACGGTGGAGTTCGTCACTCAAGATCCATGGTATACCAACCTAGTATACTTTTTGTTGAATAACAGATGCCCAAAGGGGCTACCCCTAAACAAACACCGTGCCCTGTGGCTGAGAAGCGTGCACTTTATGATAAAAAATGGAAAACTTTTTTGTAGGAACTACGAGGGAGTATACCTCCGGTGCATAGATAGGGTCCAGGTTGCTAAGTTGATTGAATAATTTCATGGGTAGTTCAGGACCGGGCATGGCTCAGCTGATGCCAATGACCACTAGATTCTTTGGGCTAGATACTATTGGCCCTGTATCTTTAAGGATGTCTATAATCACGTTAGGAGATTCCATACATTCCAAACAGCGACACATCGTCAGCGAAACCCAACCATGCCTTTGTAGTTGGTCTTCAAAGTTAGACCCTTTGCCCAATGGGCATTTGACTTTATTGGGGAAATCAACCCCAACTTGTCTTCCAACCATTGGTACATATTGACTGCTACCGATTACTGTACTTGGTGGTCTGAAGTGATTCCTTGAAAAAATAACATGGAAGATGTAGTCGTTAAATTCCTAGAAGAAAACATCATCACTTGATTCAGAATGCCATTTTCTATAGTGTGTGACAATGGTTCATAATTTTCATTGGTTCAACTACTTGAATGGACCTATGAAAGAAAGATTCCAGCAATTATTACCCCTAGGGTAATGGTGTGGCTGAATCTACCAATAAAAATCTACTTGAGGTGATCAAACATCTGTTGGAACAAAACCCCCGGGACTGGCAAAAAAATATTAGGTTCACCCTCTGGGAAGATCGTATCAGAATAAATGAAGCCTTGGGGACATCCCCATTTCATCTATTTTACAGCCAAAATCCAGTGTTCCCCATCAACTTACAGATCCTGGTATTACAATTTATACAAGAATTCAGCAACCAGGACAACATTGTGGAGGTTCAGCTTCTAAACCTGGTGTGAATGGAGGAGAAAAGAGATGTAGCTCTTGAACACTTTTTGTGTCATTAAGTAGTAGTAAAATGATGGTTTGACCGAAGAGCCCAATATAAGGCCTTTCAGATTTTGGACTTGGTCCTCTTGTGGGACAAGGCCCGGGAGAAGAAGGGGAAGCACACTAAGTTTTAGCAGCTCTAGCTTGGACCATATTTGATATCTAAGATCTGTAGGGAAAATAATTATTGCCTCAATACCATGACCAAAGAAGCTATGCCATTTCCTATCAATGGGCAGTTTCTCAAGAACTATTTTGAATGAGGTAGGTGGTAGGTTTGTCCGAAGTTGTATTATATGTAAATTCTTGCTTGTAAATATTTTCCCAGTGCTCTGTTTGGGGTACCTTTCCCTTGTAAATACTTTGTTGGACATCCCTTAGGGCCACCTTTCCCTTTTTTTTTTTTCCTTTGGTTTTTGGCTTTTCATTTTCTTTGGTTTTCTGGGTTCCCAACGTGTTGTCTTCTCTTTGTAGACAGGTATGCTTTGTGTAACACCTAGTCTTTGGAATGGTACCTTGTGCACTCTGATGAATTTGGAATCTATTGTTAGCATAGTGGAATTTGTCTGTGCTCTAGAGTTATTTTGTAAGTATGGTAAAAGGTTATCGGTAATCTTCATCAAATTCACATCTTGACAATCTGGACATTGGTTAACAGAAAATCTAAGAAGCAAGTAATCAGACACCTTGAGGGTAGATCGGTGGCACTGGTTGTTGACCAAGTCTGAAAATCTTTAAAATATCCTGGGTCCCAAACATTCTCTCCTATTCAGAAATTTAAAAATGGGTGGAAAGGTGAAAGAAGTACCACTGTTTAAATTAGCTAAGCTTAAGGTTCACGGTGAAAGAAGTACCGCCTTCCCATCTAGAAAATAAAATAAGGAATAATTTGAAGAATAGAGAATTCTAGTATCTGGGGAAAATGTGCAAGATATGATGGCTTTGGTTTGATATATTCAGTGCTTCCTCTCTACTTCTCCCATAGGTTATCAACTTGGTTTTCTTTCAAAGCATGCACTTCACAACTGACCAAGGACCGAAAGATTGAATCAATGATGAGTCCAATTTTCTCAGACACCTCACACCTTGCAAGCAGAATGCCATAGGTAAAGATTAATTATGGTCTTGTCAACCAGAGATTCTAAAGTTCTCAAATGCGCTAAGGCATACATCCCAGATAGTTTCCATTTGTTATGCCATGCATACCTGTCCCTACATTTTGTAGGCAAAATGTGGGGTCCCCCTTTTTGCTTTTGCTTTTTCCTTGGTTTTCTTTTGTTTCCTTTGTTTCCCTCTAGGATTTTCTTCTATGAGGGTTGTTTTAATTTTTTTTCTTTCCTTATTTTGTCTCCGAGACCCACTACCATAGTTGGTTTGTTCTTTTGAGTTGTCTGGATCCCCGACTCTAGGATTCTCTGCCATCATGTCTTCTTTTGTTGGAAGCTCTGCTTGCATGGAATCTTCGGGACTGGGGTCCGAAGGTTTTCTTCTTCCAGAGTTTGTGGAAAGAAAGCAACACATTTTTACCCTAGGGGTATAATAGAAGTTACCAATCACTTTCACATTTATCGTGATCAAACACTCAAAGGAGTTAGATTGATTCAAAGGTGATTAAGGTGATTTAAGCAACGTCTTGCTCCTTGTGTTTAGTGATTAATCAAACAGTGATTTGTAGTGCTTGTTCATGGTGAAACGAAGGTTAACTTGTTGCAAATCACCTCTCATTCTCATCTTTCTCACACTCCCTGTGTTTCAAGGTAGGCCATCAGCTCTCTCCTCTCTAGTTTTTGGTTTTCTATTTCTTGCTTCTGTCACGCTTGTTTTTGTTCTATTTTGTCTTTGTTCTATTTTTATTTTTCCTCTTCCTTGTGTTGACTTCTCTATCACCTCCCGTCGGTGGGTTGGCTTTGCCAGAGGGTTATTTTCCTGTTGTGCGGTTACAGTTTAGATGTAGGTACTTTGTATATTATTGTAGATGTTTCTATATATTTTGCAAACTTTGTAATTTCCTATTTATACATCTGCATATATGTCTATTTTGGGTCAGCCTGCGAGTCACGCTTCGGCCCTCGCTTTGTGCTTTGGCTCTGTGTATATTTCTTGTATATCCTCCCTGGTTCTAAGTGGCAAGCTCATAACACTCCATTCATCTACGAAGATGTTTGCCTAGTTTGAACTCGACACCTTGCTGGTTTAGGCCATGGTAGTTTTCTCTCTCCCACCGTCAAGTCAGTCTTAATGGTCAGTTAAAATTCCCACATGCGAGTATTCAAGTCCAGCCCAAGTGGCATTCATTTCAATGCATGTTCAAATAGTTGTCAGCATTAATGTCATTAATTCAATTACTGCATGGCCATGTGACACCCATGTCATTTCTAGCCATGTCAGCCAAGTATAGCTCATTTCTGGCCATGTCAGTAATGGTTAGTTTTTTGCACTTCGGGTCTCAGATCCCCCTATGGTCTTTGTTTCATTTTCACCGCATGAACTAGAATCCTTGAAAGCCCAGGTAGGGGTCAAAATTCCTAAGTCATTCTAATATATATATATATATATATATATATATATATATATATATTTTAGGGTTTGACATGAACTAACATACTTCCAAGAACAGATATGAAGTGGTGGTGAAAATATCTGGGACCCAGAATAATGCAATGTTTATATATATATATATATATATATATATATATACTAACGGTCATCCTATTTTGCAGGTTGCCAGGATTAAACTCATCAAGCATATCAGAAGCATCAGCATCTTCTCCACCCGGGAGTCCATAATTACCCACCACGACTGCAACCAGGGCAGCTATCAGAATAAAGACCGAGAAGGCCTTGGAGAAACTCTCGTTGACTATGAAATATCTTAGGGGGGACATTATCCAGGTATCAAAGGTTGATTCCAAGGTTAAATTGATCACCAACACAAGTGTCAGGATGTGGGCAGAAATGCAGGCCCTGATGAAAATGATGTACATTCAATGCACTACAGGAGACCCATTGACCATCAATGTGGCTGGCTCTAGGATCCTCAAGGTCTCCTATTTCCCCTTCTCTGTGGAAGCTCTGAAGATTATCCTCACTCTAGCTGAACACTACAACTTAGCCGTCTGGGTTGTCATGCTGGCTCCCCTAGTTCTGACAAGGTACCCCATGCCTATGGTGTTTCTGGACACCGTGACTTTTGCTACAGGCCTGAGGATTCCCCAATTTGATGATGCATCCATCCTCACTTGGTCTTTGGCGTTGGAGGAATTTAAGAAACTAGAAATCATGGCCCGGAAATAACTCAACAACAACTGGCTGAAGATGCCAAGGAAAGACTTCAAAAAGATGAAACTGGAGATCCCTCAGATCAAATTCAAAGAAAGCATATAGATGGGGATCATCACACTTTGTAGGGTCTTTGGAGAGCCCCATGCCCAAGAATCCTGAGCATGGATGTACTATTTCTTTCTCCGCATCTCCTCTGGTGGGAAAAAAATTTATTGGGTCACCATCATCTCCAATCACGTGGACTCTCAACTTCTTAAGGTCACCTGAACCCCCAAGTTCTACATGACTTCTTATATCTTGTGGGCTCTAGCACAAAAATACCCCATCACCAATGGGTTATTGATAGAAAGTGTACTTGGGATCGGCCCAGGCTAGAACGCTCTATGGGATTACTTCCTCGAGATCCAGTGTGAGGCTAGTTTCCTCAGTTTATCCCTGGTCAATGATGCCTTCATTTACTACAACCTTCTCACACCCACTTGGGCTACCAGATACCAGCTGTCAAAGGTGGCAATGACCCTGTTCAATACTTATGGACATTATTATATCCAATTTTAGCAACATACATACATTTGGGTAACTGGCTTCTCTGGAATACCCTACTTATTACCCTACCATTGTGGGAATAATGGGAATAAGATAATTCTTTTGGAGTACTATAGACAGATCCTAGAGCTGCACGCCCTCTTCACAATGAAGAAGGATACAAATGTCCCATTCCCAATAATGTGTGGGAACTATACCTATAGCCTAGCAGCATCCAAGGAGGCTGATAACAATCTTTAGAGTCTGGGGCTGGAAGAATTCTACTTGGAGTGAAATAATTTTGATCCGCTAGATGAGATAGAAATGAAACTTCCCTGGACCGCCCCTCCACATGAGCTTCACATTGAAGATTTTTGGGAAGATTGCCAGGATGACTTTGAGGTTTGGAACTCATATTTCATCTGGATGACTCAAGGCATGATGAAGCACCTTAAGCTTTGAAAGTTCCCTAATAAATTTTCGGACACTGGGTCCACAGAGGACCCATAATACAAAGAGAAGGGGGTAGACAAAAAGGCCGTCCCTCTGGTAAAATGGGACACACTAGAGGGGCCCACAATTGAGGACATCACCAATAATTTCATTGAACATAGTCATGCATATTTCAAGAGGGTGTATCCGAAAAGCACATGAAAGGTTGGCCCGTTTGTATGAGGTTCAACTTCCGGGGCTAGAACATCCCTGCAAGGTGAGGATAGGGGAAAGAGAAAGATGGGGGCCCCTCCCCAAGTTTCATCTACAGTTCCCATAGTGGAACAAATGCAATAAAATCTGGTGGCATTCCAACAAATGAAGGAAAATTTAATCACCTGATTGGCCACCCCTACTATTATGGTTGGACCTATCCACCCTCTAAATTCCCCATCACTTGTAGAATTAATGGTCTGAGTAATAGGGACCGGGGCTGAGGAAGAGCAGGAAGTTGAGTTAGATGAAGGGCCCCCTTTGGTAACAAGGAGGAAGAAGAAAAGAATAATTGATCCTCAACCAAAGGTGAAGCCAGAGCTTAGGATGCCTAGCATCCATGAAATATAGATTGTCTCATTAGACTCCCCAAAGCTAGACCATCAACCTGAAGATCCCCAAGAGACCTCCCCTCCACACGATGACTTTGATGACCTATTCGGGGTAGACAAAATTGTGAACTTGCAAGGGGATCTCGGGAGGGCAGTAGAAGAGATAGCAGCCCAGGAAGATGTGGTGATCCCTAAATAGAAGGAGGCCCCAGAGAAAGAGGCTCTCATAGAGAAGGAGGTCTAGGATGAAAGGGAGATAGAGCAAGAACAGATAAATGTTTTCCATGTTCCAGAGATATAGGTTCTGGAGACCAACACCATAGAGGAAAGGAAAGTACAAATTGAGCAACTGGCATCTTCTAAGGGAGCCAGGCCTACGAGAGCAACCGTAACCTCAACTGCCATGCTCCAGATTCCACCTCCTACTCCAAAGAGGGTAACATTTTGTGAGGTAATCACAGTGGACCAAACACTGAACCCTTGGCTCGATACCTCCACCACCCCCGGAGGATATCCCAATGGAGGAAGATATCCTGATAGATGAAGCCGGAGAAGAGAAACAATAATAGAATGAGGGGTAGAACCCTAGGAACATAGATGTTGAGGCTAATGCTGCTAAGGATATGGACACTAAGGCAAAAGATACTGACACAACTAAGGCAGATAATACAGGCGATTTAGAGAATATAGGAAAAGAGTCTGAAGAGACTCAAAACACCAAGGATGTACAATAGAACCCCGGAGGGGATTCACAGGAATAGATTTTGGTAGCAAGGCCACCCCTTCCACCACCACAATGGTTGGTGTATTCAAGAAAGAGGAAAGCCCTAGCGCCGGCTAAGGCCCATCTCTCCTTGGTGGAGATGATGGGAAAAGCACAAGATGCCCCCAAGGCAAAGAGGGCCCAGGTAGTCCACACCATTCGGATTGGGCTGGGTGGAGAAACCGTTGCGATAGTTGCAATCCCTCCCCTAGAAGCAGATGCGAAGGTAGTGAGAGCTGAATATTACACCATTACAGAAGTACCACTCAGGAAGAGTGAAAAATAAGGAGAACTGGTCCTATTGAGGGAGGCAAGTTGGGAAATAAAGGCATGTTATGACAAGCAGGCTCAGAAGCTTAAAGAAGAAAAAGAAAAGAACGCAAACCTTGTCGGGCTTCTGATGGAGCTTGTGCAGCCTATCACTGCCATCCCTATGGAAGCTTCCACATCTGGAGAACCACTCCCACAAGGTGACTTGGATGCACTAAGGAGTATGAAGAGGAAAGTGAAGGCAATTGATGCGTGGGTAGCTAAACATGTTGGAAATGTCCGACATTTCCTAGTGGCTACGCTCCCTGACCTATACACAACGGAGAATTTTTTGCATCAGGATAAGAATACCATTTCCATTTGGGAAGGGGAGATCAAGAAGTATGAAGCTTGGATAGGTGAGTTAGGATAACTCATGAGTCTCAGGGAGGAAGTTGTTACCAAGGCCAGAATTTTGGGAGAGGAGTCCTTCAACTTTTTTCGGACCCAACACTCCAGACTGGATCTCACATTGGAGATAAGAAAGCAACTTGTAGGGGCCTTGAGGGAAATTTTTTTGGATGTTGAATATTATTTGAATTTTTACAAGGCATTCATTACAAGGGTTTTAGGAGTTGATCCCTTTAGTACAGAGACATATACTCCAGAGGAGTACGTTCTAGGAAAGTTTGACGACCTGATGGAAGCTCGATACTAGTCCCCAAAAGGAATGGATAGAGCAGTGATGTCATGCATATCTCACATGGTGCTCTGGGGCCATGATGTTGCAAAGATGGCCACATAATTCAACAAAAAATCTCCAGATCTGGGCGAATAGGTGGAGGTGGCCAAGTACCGCCAAGCTAGCCTCAAGGACATTGATGAGGATGGAATCACCCAACTCCTAGAAACATTTAAAGACAATAAGGATCAATAAGGATCTCTAGATTCTATAGATTTTCACCTGCATGGTATATTTTTGAACATTCTTTCATTCTTTGAATGTAAGCTCTCGGATCCCAGAATCCTAGATCCAACAATTTTTTGTTCCTCTGATGACCCACATCCAGGTTCCCCGTAGCCGACCAGTCATTATCAGGCAGTTAATAAGGGTGTCAAAAATTAGGTGACCCCAGCAAGGTATGTCAACTCAAGGGATGGTTCTGACAGATGGTCTTCCCAAGGCACCGCCCCAGCATTGAACACCTAGGGCATCAAACACAATGAGCCACTTTTACTTTGATGAGGCATGTAGCCTCGAACCCCAGGAGATCAAATTTATTCTCTTCTTCCTCTAGCTCTCTTCTCGAGGCTGATTATTCCATACCTCTTTTCTTGTCTTATTCTTCTAACATGTCAGACCTATGTTATTCTCAAGGTTGT
Source organism: Thuja plicata (assembly GCA_018584345.1). Classification (NCBI taxonomy): domain Eukaryota; kingdom Viridiplantae; phylum Streptophyta; class Pinopsida; order Cupressales; family Cupressaceae; genus Thuja; species Thuja plicata. The sequence goes on from MU223384.1 coordinate 645,245, forward strand.
TGTAGCGTGGTGCAGGTACGACCAGCCACCAAAAATTGTACTTTATTGTTGAGTGTGAAGTTAGATTAGGTTAACTTTAGGGTAACTTTGTGTATAAATAATAAGTCCAACCTCATTCCAAGTGTCGACAAAATTGATGATTTTGCAGTCGATAGTAGTAGCACTTCAGTATTTTTGTTTCATTTAGTGGCAGAGCTCAATGCTCATCAGTTGTTAGTAGTTCTCAATAGATAGATAATCTCTTGGAGCCATTGATGTACACACCAGTGATGCTTGAAAATCATTAATGCAGAAGGAAAGATTCTTGCAATGTCATTATCAGTGTTCTGATCTCTGAGTTAATACTCTTTTGTGTTGTATGTTTCCGCTGTCCCTTGCTCTAATGTTTCAAGTAGATTAACGACATCTTTTCCCCTCGCTATTGAATATGTATGAACTGATGGTTCTGTATGCATTCAATATTTAGTATAGTTTGTTAGAGCATGGTTGATGTTTTGAATGTATTTGCATAACTATAAGTAGAATGAATATTTTCTAACCCTGGCATATCTTTTGAAGTTTATTTGGTAAACTGATGAGTGCTTGTAGGAAACCACAACTTACCAAAATCCCCAGAGGTGACAAGCTAAGAAAAACTAGCTATCCCCCTCAAACAAAATAGTCACAATGCCCAACTTAGCTCCCACACTGTCAAGACCCAACTCTCAGGTGCTTGAAGGCCCAAATAATTTATTCTCTAGAATCCCTTTACAAGCAAAGTTGGCTGGTACACTGGTACCCGGTGACAACTTAGCGCTCTTGGCAGACCGGTCACAAAATCCCATCAACACATTACTCAAAGTATAATTAATTGTTAAATATTTAATTTAATTAGAGATATAATATTTTTAAAGATAGTGACTGCAAACCATTGGATGAGCACAGATTGATGATGTACAGTGATTTTTGGATGAAAAGGAAAAGAGACCCTATTTTTGCAAACCTACTCCAGAAACAAGGCACATGTCATGAATTAACCCTCAACTAACTATATTTAAAATCTAAATTGGACTACACTGTAAAACTAAAAAATCATTAAATGTAATAACTAATAAGATGAAGTTGTAATTTAAAACAATTAAGTGACAAATGTCCTAGTGACATAAGATAAAAAGCCAAAATTTAATAGGACCCACGACAGTGCGACACATGATAGTGACTGCCAGCAACCGTTGGATGAGCACAGATCAACAACATGCAGTATATTTCAGGCCGAAAGGAAAAAAGAAACCCCATTTTTGCAAACCTATTCTAGAATAATGTAAATGAACTCAAAATAACAGTCATAGAATAAGTATCACTTACCTTTGCCTCAAATTAAATTGCAGCATTGCAGTCGTGACTCACCAATGTAGTATACAGTTTCACTCAATAGTCTGAAACTTTGATATTGATCAAATATAAATATATCAGAATGTTTTTATACTAATCCTTGGTTGGAAAATTTTGTGGGAGGTATAAGGTATACAAATATTTGGTGAAGCCCACATAATTATAACACATCTTTTGTTATTTCTGAGGTGATTATGGGTCGTCCAATACCTTTGCATGACTAATAAAGTTGGAGAAATTATGTCAGTTAGAGACACACATCTGTAAAATGCTAGATGAATTTGGGGTCGCTTAGAAATTATAGGTGAATGTTTTAAATTTACGGGGACCAAAATTTATATTCCATTGGCGATAATGTGTAAGAAATGGAAAAAAAATCGATGGGTGATGGGCCTAGGCTTTGGACCCAATATTAATAAATGTCAGGTGATAGGGTTGATCCAATATATGAAAAATATTCACCAATTCTGGGGTCACCGACATGCGACATTTGCCAAATGGCGAATAATCGCCACTAAATTTTTCACTGGATATTAGCATAGTATTAATATTATAATAATAATACCTATGAGAGAGAGAGAGAGAGAGATCTCCTAGGTATTATTATTATTATTATATAAATAATAATTAATATAATACTAATATTATACTATTATACAATAGTAATATAAGTAATAATAATATATCACAATACTAATATATATAATATAATACTCATGCTATTATCATAGTATTAATATTATAAAAAATAAAATATATAAAGAACTGAAAAACTAAAACCAAAATTAAAAATAGTATTGAAATGAAATTGTTAAAATTTCAAATGAAAAGAAGAATTTGGACGGGACATATTGAATATCGAATAAACTTGGATATTTGATATTATTTCGGATATCTCATTATCCTTGGTATTTGCCTCAGGTTTTTTCTTTGCAATGCCAAATGTGTTAACCATATTTCCTCTGATCTCCAGACTTTGACCATGTAGCTGACAACCTTTTTTACCCAAAATTAATGAAACAAAAAGGATTTCTTAAAGAGATAAAATGGTCTAACCTTTTTGAAATTCAAAACATGTCTCAAAATCTATTCTTCGTCTACTATAAGAAATTATTTTTTCAAATTTTATAAAGTTTAGAATTAGTTAAGGTGGTCAGACATGAGAGTTTTTTTATTCTAAAAAAGTTGTAGTAGAGAATTCATAATTAATTATTTAGTTGGGAAAAAATTAAAAAAAATATTAGTCACATCCGGGCATGAGTCTACTATGTATATCTAGAATCTTTTGAAAATATATCAGCATTTTATTGTGAATAAGGTGGTTAGACATTCACGTACTTTTTATCTTTTTCCTAGAATTTTCGTACTACTACATTGAAATCTAAAATTTTCAACAATTATGTTTTTTTTTCAGAAAAGGGCTAGTAGTGTAGAAACTACATTCAATTTCCTACATATTCTATTCTTACAACTTTTTCACATAAGGTTGATAAGATGTTCAACTTTTTACATCAAGTTGACTAACCCTAATTTTTTGAGTTTTCATTGCCACTTAAGGCCATAGCTTGGTATACGATGATCCTGCACATACCCTGGGCATAGTCCAATATTTCTTCTCTATTGATTATCTGAATACAAAGGTAAGGTCAAAGAATGAATATATAATTAATTTTAGTGTTCTTCAAAGAATAGTGATCAACAAATTCTAAATAAAACCCCTTCCTTAAGGAATCTGTGATGGGACTCTCCAAAACTTACCTCTTTTCCAATGTTCCCTTAGGATTATATAAAAAAATACGCTATCTAGGCCTCATAAATGCGGCTACAAAGGTCCTCTATAAAACTAGTACATTTGAGGCCTAATTGTGATGGCCATCTGTCAGATTTTCAATGCCTATTTATTAACAATTCGATAGATGTAGCGGTTGGAGTTATTTTTTTTGGAAATTTCTATGGAAGTGGCAACCGTCAGTATTCTGACATCACTATCCATCAGAAATTACCACACTAATAGCAAATTATTATAGCATTTCATATGGGACATCTATCAGAAATGCCAATGGAAAAACCATTGGACGTATAGCAGTCCCATTGAAACTATCTGTCAAAAATAGAGTCTCTCCAATGTTATACCTATTGGGATGTTGACGGACATGTAGTGACTTTCCAATAGGAGAAACCATTGGATGTACAATAGTCCTGTCAAACATATCTATAAAAAATGGAGTCTCTTCGATATTATAGATGTTGGGATGTTATACCTGTCGGTGCCTGCAGAAAAGTGGAGTTATGAAAAAGCCACTATCAAGGAAGTTGTCAATGGAAATGGGAAAAGTGTGCCTGTTTAGAAAATGAAACACCTCAAAAAACCCAAATATTTGAAAAAGATGTCATGTTCTTGTAAAGAATTCAAGCCCCATAGATATAATGATTAGCACGGTTGAAGCTAGGATACCTATCATTCAGGGAGGAGCTCTTGAAAAGTTATTGCTTGAAGCTATGTAGGAGATGTGTGGTGTTGACTTGTGGAAAATTAATGTATAAATGTATCACGCTTTTATGTCACAGTGTGACATGACTATAGTAATTATAGGAGTATGCTATGTTTCTTTTCTTGTAGAAAACTCAAACTTCTCTTTAAGTTTTCTCATAGAGCTTTAGTTGATATTATCTACATAGTTTATATTAATTTAAAATATCTTTTATTATAAAAAATTAAAAATATATGTATAAAAGGGAAACAAATATATTTTATTATTATTAACTGCTTTTTATAATAATGTATTTTATATTAGTTATTGTTGGCAAGTGATTTTTTTGATCTGATATGGGACACTTGAAGGTTCTCATTTATGGAAACACATGTGATATTATGATCGAGTTAAGTATAATTTCGGAGATACAGTTCTGAAATCGACTAAGTATAGAAATAGAAGTACCAAGTATAAAAGTATTGTTTTGGAAAACAAAGATCATATATGATGTTCAATGACTTGTGAGCTTAGAGGATGACACTATGGGATATTTATGACCTTTAGTTAAGGTTGATTGCATTTTTGTGATGATCATAGAGAGTTGAAGCGATTTGAATACATGCGAAGATAGTAGAATAGTGAAACAAAGCAATTGAACACTCGTGATGATTGGGAGAGCATGAGATAGAATCCAAAAGTGCTAAGTTGGATTGTTGTTGCGAATTACCTATACTTTGGTAGTACAAGAGAACCAACATTGTATTTACTTTTTTTATAAGTATTTATTCTATTTTGTGTTGTAATTGAGAAGCCGACTAAATGATGTAATACATATATATATATATATGAAAAATATTTTGTAAAGTGAATTTGTGTATGTGAAAGAGTTAGAGATGACTGATGGCAGATGAAAGATCAAAGATTGATAGATATTATTGAGAGCTACAACTAGAACCATCTAAGCATTAGAGATACTTATTTTTGTTCATTACTAAGAACACATTGTAACACAAGTATTGGTTGTAAGAGTTGTAAGCTCAGTGTACCCCTAACATGGTATTGTATACCTTTAATAGGGTTGATATTCCTTTAACAAGGAAATGTAATATGTAATATTCAACTCCTAATAGGGCTAGGTCTCCTAACATAGACATTATACTTTAGTGCATACTTGTGGGTACCATCTCTATGGGGGTTTTCCCTTGGCCAAGGTTTCCTCGATAACAAATAATGGTGTAATGAGTTGTGTGTTATTTTCTTATGTTCTTTTCATTTCATAAATATTATGGTTTATATAGAATTGGTTTAAGTATAATTTAAAGTGATGTAATACTGATTCACCCCACCTCTCAGTATTACTTAATCATAACAATTGGTATCAGAGCTATTGGCCCTTGAAAAGAAAGCATAACAACTTAAGGGAGATCAAGATGGATTTTGTGAGTTTGGAAGAAAATTTTGAAGAAGCACTTGAAGACCTTGAAAAATCGAAAGAAGAGAATGGTGAATTGAGATTCAACTTAAGAAGAGCTGAGGGATTCATTAAGAAACTAAAAGATCAGCTTGAAATTTCTAGAAGTCAAAGACAAGATCTTATGGTTCAGATAAAAGAAGACTCAGGCAATGATAATTCAGGTCAGATAAAGCAACTTGAACAATAGAATGATACTTTAAAGCTTAATCATGAAACAATGGCTAAAGAGATTCGATAAGAAAATGATGCTAAAAAATATTGAATAATATTTGAAGGATGCTAACATTCTGATGCAACAAATGAAGACTGAACTTGACTATTACAACAACAAATATCTATAATTGGAGAAATATAATCAGATCATTAAAGGTGAACTTTTTGCAACAAACATATTGAGAGAGTTCACATGAGCAGTAAATTGATTGATGAACAAAGAGATAGACAAAAACCTAAAGGAGATATGAATGGTGCTGGATTCAATGAAGCTAAATGTTCTAAGAACCAAGAAGAAAAACCTCATGCAAAGACTGATGGAGAAAATCCTACTCCTAAAGAACCTAAAGAAAAAATCAAACCTTTTCAAAGGTAGATGTTTTGGTTGTAAAAATTTTGGACACATGAAAATAGATTGCATAGGTAATTCCCCTTTCAAACCCTTTTCTGGTTATTGTTTTAATTTTCATGCATATGGGCACAAGAAAGCAAAATGTAGGAAACCTGATCAATCTAGATATACACAAGATTACATCAGAGGAGAATCAAAAGTTAAACCCACATGAATCAAAAGTTAAACCCACATGTTACAAATATAATAACCTTGGGCACATATAAAGGTACTATAAGTTGCAAGTACATAAAAAATAGACCTCCTCCTATATGCTACAAATGCAACAATCCAGGACATATAGCTAAGTCTTGCAGGTACAACAAAGCAGACATTAGAAGAGTACCACCTCCTATGGATGCAAAGAGGAATAAAAATGATACTGGTAAGAGTATTTCAAATTACAAAAGTGAATTTGATAATTGTTTCAAGAAATCAGAAGATAACAACAGTGGTCAGGTATGGAAATTTAAAGAGTCAAATGAGATATTCGTTCAGGGAGAGAGAGTTGATGCTACTGAATCTACGCCTAATGCTAACACTACTATATTGACCTAAATGGCCAAATATAGAATTAGGGGGAGCATTGGATGAAGACACCAGAGTATATCTAGCCCCTGATTCTGAGGAGTAAGCTCATGCAAGATTGGTTATAGTGTATGCAAATTTTATGGAACCCATATTTGTGAGCGCAACATCTAAAGATTCACATTCCGTGATTTTGAGAATTGTGAGTAACTAGATAGTGTGTGAAGTTTATTTTATTGGGTAATGTGCATTTTCTCACTCAACGATGAATAAAAGACATCTAAGATACTTATTTCTTCACAATTTGAAGAGCAACGACCAAGGATAGCAAAGTTTAGAGAGTATCAGACTACTAAGAAACCACATTGCGTGGTTGATCAAAGTGGAAGTTTGAAATTCAGCATGTTTAAGGTATTTAGACTATCTACTCAAACATAAGTTATAGACGCACAATTGATTTATGATGTTGTAGATTGACCTAGATACAAATTCAAGAAACATCCATTTAAGTCATGTGAAGATGAACCTGAAGGAGCCTTTTCCCAAACAAAATATGTTGTCTTACACATAGAGGACACTAGGACATATCTACACTGAAAATATGACACATTGGGAGATGATGAGATTGCTACCAAAATGGAAGACATGATGGGTGATGATGGTAAAATGAAGGATTAATTCAAACACCTAGACAATTTGAACATTATGAAAATGTTGGACTTGTATAAATTCAGTGAAGAATAATGGTTCAAAATTATTCTTAGTAGATCATGACCAATTATTCTGGATAGGAGAGAAACCTGTAAAGATTTGTAGTCAGCTAATTTATGACATAACTGGGCTAGACAACACTGGAGTTATCATTGTGGTAGAAAATAATATAAAGAAAAAAGTCAAAACCCTAACACATTCCAAATGGGACAAGAGAGCTATGAAAATTAATGACATTTTCCCACATGATGTAAGACTAGTTGCAATGATACTTGGATATAAGTTTTACTACAGAAGTAGCCTTAATTCAGTCTCAGAAGGATAAATTATGATTCCTTATAGGATGGTAGAGGAAAACACTACTTTTAACCTATGTGAGGTTTTGGCACAACAATTTTTAGAGAATGTAAATTTAATGAAGAAGGATAAATCTAAGGATTTTAGATTTGGCTCACTTCTAGTTCACATGTATATCCACATTGAGTATAAGTTTCCTAGAATGCATCCCAGAGCATGGAAAGAAAACACACCAACTAGTATTCAGATATCACAGAGTTACAAAAGACAAAACAACACATGGGTAGATGGAGAACTATTTGGGTTGATAAAAATTCTACAAAGGCAAATGAAAGAAAGATTCAAAATTCTTGAAGAGTTAGTTGAGAGATATAAGGATACAAAATATTTCATGGTTGAAGCTGATTGTGTATGTTTTGAGGGAGTTGTACCAAGGAAGAAATGGTGTTACCATATGAGCTACAAAGTCAGTTCACAAGTCTTGGTTATGAAAGTTGAACATGTTTTGGCATCTGAAGTTGATACATATGAGGAGAGATGGGGCACATATGAAGAGAAATCAACTAAAGTTAGAAAAGAAAAGACAAGTATAAGGAAGAGAAAGATAGAGAAAATGGTTGAGGAAATGACAACTAACACTAAAATAACTAAAGAGGAAATGAAATATATGAGGAAGAAGATAACAAAAAGATATTCTTGGTTGGTAGGAAGTGCTACTACAACCTTTCCACCTCCAAAAATTTTGCAAGTAATTAGTCCAATTTCTACTGTAATTGATGTAACTACACCCTCACCACCATAGAAGACATCAAAGGAAGAGAAAACAAATATTGTTCCTCAGGGAAACACAAGGTCCACTATACTGGACTCACCTCCAAAGAAGCAAATGGTAGAAGAAGAAGAGAAGAAAGTTGAAAAAGAGACCACAAATGACAGACAAATATGGAAGCCAGATATAAAGATGATAGAAAAAGAGCTATTGAGAAAGGAAATCTTGTTTCAGTGAATAAATACTATGACAAGTATGAGGCATCTAAAAAACTAGTGATTGAGGACATAGTGATTAATCATTTACTTGTTTTCAAGAAGAATCTATTAGAGATAGAGGGCAGTATACTTGAGGAATTGTATGATAAACTTGAAATTAGAAAACAACTTGCATATATAGAATATGAGGTGATTAGGAATCAAGCTATTGAGGATATGTTGTCAATAGTTTCTGTACGTGAGAGAGAGAGAATATTTAATGAACTGAAACCTTTATTGAGAACTAAAGCAAGATTAATGAAAATTGTCAGTAAAAAATATGATGAAGTAATAGAGAAGATACAAAAGGCATTAGATCAGATACTTATGATCAATATTCCAGAGAAAACTTCACCTCCTAAACCTACTATGCCTACACCTATAGGAATTGGAGAGAGTTCTAAGTCACTTGAGGAAAATGTTGAGAAGAGAAAAGTAAATACTGACATGCACCCATATTTCTTTGTTTCTAGTGTGCCTGTGACCCTTGATGCTTCACTTGATGAAAAAGATCCATTTGAAGGAAATATTGATAATACAGTGGAAGATGAAGAGGAAAAATAGCAAGAGGAAGAGAAGATAGTAGAATAAAAACAAAGAGAAGAGATAGTTACAATTAAAGGAGAAGAGGAAAGAGTTGAAGTATAACATGAAATTGACACATCCACTATTCTATTGTTGACAAGGACAAGTCTGTAAACATAGATGTTGACCATATGGATGAGGATGAAATGATGAGACTATCCTTCATCGGATTCACAAAGGAAAAAGAAAGATCTGAGCACAAAGGAGACAAAAAGGCTAAGACAATTACTAGAGTAGTTGATACTGTGAATAAACCACTTCTAGTCCCTATTATTTTTCAAATTAAAGATGAAGGAGAGAATCTAAAAATGGCACTAGATGATTTTGAGGGTCACTATGAGTCCTTAGTAAAGATCACTGAAGAGAAGGAATAGAAAATTTATCTAGAGAAGAAGTTGAAGGAAGTATGCTAGTCTATTTCATCGAACTTGGGCATTCTAAGATTAGCTACATCAAAGGCCAAAAGTTGTGTCGCACATGGAAGGATGTTATACAACTATTGTATGAACCCTATCACACATATTCAGAATATTGAAGATATTATTGCAAAGGATAGGGCTACTTTAAACAACATGATGGAAAGTTGTGAGACCTCCTCACAATCTATAATGGAGATGGACAAGGAGGTATCAAATATTTTTGATAAGTTGAATGTCTTGGATATAAAGAAAGGGAGAGTCATGACAAGATTTGGTTGGTTGAAGAGTCTAATCACTCCTAAGATATTAATTCTTGAAGTTCATATATCTGATATGGAGAAGACTGCAGATTCCCTGACAAATTCTATGCCCATAGAGTTAAAAGAAGCAAAAATTTCATCCTATGCATTGAATGGATTAATACATGTTAGTCAGTTGTTGGTAGAGTCATGGATTGCAGAAGTAAATATCTTTGAAGATTCCTTTCAAGATATTCTAAAACTGGTGAGAAAGCACTAAATTCTACATTTTTGTAAAGTTTTGGAGACACCTTTTCCATTGTTGTCAAAGGGGGAGAAGAGAAGAAAAATTAGAAAAGAAGAGAAAAAGAGAACATTTTGTGTTTGGACACTTAGTCATTTTTTGCTAAGTGTTTCCATCAATGCCAAAGGGAGAGATTGTTGGCAAGTGATGTTTTTGATGTGATATGAGACACTTTAAGGTTGTCATTTATGCAAAAACATATGATATTATGATCGAGTGAAGTATAATTTTGGAGATATAGTTCTGAAATCGACTAAGTATAGAAAGAGAAGTACATAGTATAACCATATTGTTTTGGATAGCGAAGATCATATATGATGTTTGATAACTTGCGAGCTTACAGGAAGAAACTATGGGATATGTATAACCTTTAGTTAAGGTTGATTGTGTTTTGGTGATGATCACAGAGAGTTAGAGTGATTTGAAGACATGCAAAGACAATAGAATAGTCGTGATGATTGAGGAAGCATGAGATAGAATCCAAATGTCCTAAGTGTTGAAGACAATTATTCAATTGTGTATTGTCATTGATGTTACACATGTATATACACTTATGTAGTGATGTTACATAAATGTCTACATCTAGACCGAGCATAGTTGGTGAATGGAAAGAGTTTTTCAGTGTTGACCAAGTCACTCAGGCATTTCAGTCATCGTTGGGCATTAAAGAAACACAATGTTAACCGAGTTGATTATTCACTGTCAGCTGACTAATAGTGGTTTACATTCTATAATTAATTAGTTATATGAGGCCAACTGAATTTTGATTTATTATCTATTTACAAGTGTATTCAAGATGACTTGGCAGGGATCATCATATATATGAAAGTTCAAGTTTGGATTGAATAAGTGTGTAAAAAGAGTTGAAGACAAGAAAAAGTGTGGAATTTTGTGATATGAAGAGTGAAGGAAAAATAAGATGGGATTTTGATTGAGTACAGAACACTCGGAGTTGCAATAGAATATTTCATCAGCAAGTATCCAATTATAACCAAAATAGAGATCTGAATCAACAAAGATAGTTGCTTTCACATACAGGTCAATTCATTGTTACTTTCAAACAATTATAGCAGTGATCTCAAATCTCTTAACATTGTATACTTAGCAGTATTTTTGTAAATCCTCTCACAAGGTAGCATTTCTATGTTGAAGTGTTGAAGACCTCTAACAAGGCCACTCCTCACAGGGTGATTTAAATCTTCTAATAGGGTCACACCTAACAGTGTGTTTTGTAACCTTTAACAGGGTTGGCTCCTAACAGGGCTCACTTCAGAATAGTGAAAAATAATAACTAGTTACATTGGTGGTTTTTCCCATATTGGGTTTCCACGTTAAGTCTTGGTGTAACATGTGTATAGGTTATTTGTTTCATGCTTTATGTTTCTGCACTTAATCACTAAAGTATAATCGCATTCGATATAATAAAGATTTATTTGACACCCGAGTTACAGAAGAATATCTTAATTGACCGAGTAACAATGTTATATTATTTAAGACATCTAAGGGACAAAGGATTTGTTTTGGAGCAACTGATTCACCCCTCCCCTCTCAGTTACTCATCTCATTTCCAACAATTGGTATCATATTTGCAAGTTCTTTCAGAGAAGGTTTCAAGGCCTAAGATAAAGATCAGAGATGTCTTACAGAAGGGAGATCCCAAAGCCAAAAAAAGACAACTTCCATGTGTGGCAAGACCTGATGAGGCTACATCTATCTACTATTGGAAATGCTAGTTTGAAATTTTTGGACAACAAATATGTGGAACCAACAACAACTATGAATGTAGAATAGATTATGGAACGAAAGCTTCATAACATAATGATGATTGATATAGCTTCTTCACTTGGCTACTCAGAATTTGACAAAGTCAAGAATGCCCTACAACCTATGATATGTGGAAGAAATTATAGGATATTCATGGGGGAGATGAAAATGTAAAGAGAGCCAAAGCAAAAAGTCTCAGAGGAAAATTTGATCAAATGAAAATGAAAGAAGGATAAGACATTACAAGATACAATGAAAGAATCAAGAAGATTGTGAGTGCCATCAGAGCTACAAGAGGAATAATGTAAGATACAACAGTGGTCAGCAAGGTATTAAGAACTTTACTTCCTATATATGCTATTAGAGTTTCAACTATTCAAGAGATGAGGTGAAATAAGGATGTAACTCTGGATATATTAGTTGGAAGGCTTACAACTTTTGAGCCGGACAACTTTGACAATTATTCTCCTAACTCTAGAAATTTTGAGTTTGCATTCAAAGCTAAATTAAACCTTGGTAAGAAGGATAGATACTCAAAAGGGAAACATATTGAAATTGATAGTGATGATGAATCTAATGATGAAGATCTAGATATCATTGAAGCATTACTTGCAAGGAGAGCTACCAAAGGAAAATACAAAGAAAGAATGCCATTTATTTTCTTTTCATGCAATGAGGTTGGTCACATTGCTACCAAGTGTCCGAACAAAGAAGACAAAGATGAAAAAAAGTTCAACAAGTACAAAGGCAAGAAAGATTTCAATAAGTATAGGATCTAGAAGGAAAAAGGTAAGAACTCTTGTTATATTGCTAAAGATTCTGATAGTGATGAAGATGAAGATGAAGATGAAATGGTTTATATTGCTATTAAGGATGAGTTAGATGAAGAAGATGAAAAGACAACACTTTTCTCACATATCTGTAAAAATGACAAATGGATTAGTGGTTGTTCTCATCACATGATTGGTGATAAGACAAAATTTGAACATCTTGAGCACTATGATGGTGGTAGTATTAGTTTTGGGAATGATGAACCCTGTTATGTGAAAGGAAAATGTTGCATTACTCTGACAGAAGGAATCAAATGTGATAATGCTTATTGGGTTGAAGGAATAAGGAGAAATGTACTCAGTGTAGCATAGCTGAACAACATTGGATTCAAGGTAGAATTCATGAATGGTAAGGGAAAGCTCCTAGATGGTAAATGGAACCTAGTTGGAACTGGAAAGAAAATAAAGGGTAATCTATTCTATCTTGATCTCACTGAAAGTTCATGCTTTATTGCACAAGTAGAAGAGAGTTGGCTATGACATAAAAGGTTGTGTCATGTAAATATTGATAATCTGGTAAACATAAGAAAAAAAAAAAAAAAAGAGTTAGAGTTATTCCTATTTTGAAGAAACTCGAGTTAGCAATATGCAAACAATGTCAAATTGGAAAGATGAGAAATAAAAGTTTCAAGAGCAAGAATTACAAAACTGATGAAATATTGGAATTGGTACATAGTGACTAGTGTGGACCAATTGGGATGACAAGCTATACTGGAGAGAAGTATTCTATTCTATTTGTTGATGACCATTCCAGAATGATGACTATCATGTTTCTTAGAAAAAAATTAGAAGCTTTTCATAAATTCAAATGGTATCTTGCAAGAGTTGAAAAGGAAATAAGAAAGAAACTAAAATGTCTAAGATCTGACAAAGGAGGAGAATTCATTTCTAATGAGTTCAATGAATTCTATAATGAAAGAGGAATCAAAAGATAGGTATCTGCCCCTGGTACACCACAACAAAATGGAATAGAAAAAATAAGAAACATATCCATTATGGATTGTGCTAGAACCCTAATGATTGAAAAGAATGTTGCTACCAAATACTGGAAGGAGGCCATCAACACTACAATGTTCACCTTGAACTGAGTTCAACTGAAGTAAGGTAGTAACCAGACACCTTTTAATTATGGTATGGATATAAACCTAATGTTCATTATTGGGTATGTGTAGGATCATGGTATGCCAAACAGGTCCTTAAGTGGCAATGAAAATTCAAAAAATCAGGGTTAGACAAGTTCACATAAAAATTTGAACAAGTTATCAATATTATATCAAAAAAATGTAAGAAGAGAATATATAGAAAATTGAATTTAGTTTCTAAGATACTAGCCCTTTTTTGAAAAAAAAAAAATTCTATACGGTAAAATTTCAAATTTCATTGTGGTGGTATGAAAATTTTAGGAAAAAGATAAGAAGTAGGTGTATGTCTGACCACCTTAAACACAATCAAATGATAATAATTTTTTACAAGATTATAGATATAAGTAGTAGACTTGTGTCCGTATGTGACACATATTTTTTTTTTATTTTTTCCAAGTATATAATTAATTATGATTTTTCTACTACAACTTTTCCAGAGTATACAAAATCTCATGTCTCACCACCTTAACTTAGTCCAAAATTCATCAAATTGAAATTTTTTTTTTTTATTATTATAGTAGGTAAATCATAGAATGTGACTCAAGTTTTTGATTTCAAAAATGTTATACCATTTGAAAGTTATAGTTATTTTTCAATCAATCTATCAACCTAACTAAAAAGATAAGAAGTAGGTGTATGTCTGACCACCTTAAACACAATCAAATGATAATATTTTTTCACAAGATTCTATATATAAGTAGTAGAATCATGTCTGGATGTGACGCATATTTTTGTGTAATTTTTTTCCAAGTAAATAATTAATTATAATTTTTCTTCTTAAACTTTTCCAAAATATAAAAGCTCTCGTGTCTGACCACCTTAACTTAGTCTGAAATTCATCAAATTGATTTTTTTTCTTTTCTTATTGTGGTAGGTGAAGAATAGAATGTGACATATGTTGGATATTTAAAAAAATGTTATACCACTTGAAAGTTATAGTTGTTTTTCAATTAGTCTACCAATCAAGACTTCTTTTCACATCACCACTTTTTGGCATACCATGATCCTGCACATACCCTATTTCAAAGAATTTGGAAGTAAATGTTACATCTTGAAGGAAGCAAGAAATGGAAAAGTTGATGCAAAAAGTGATGAAGGAATATTACTAGGCTACTCATGTAAAAGCAAAGCATACAAATGTGTAAATCTTACTACTCATAAAGTCATAGAAAGTGTACATGTCAAGATTGATGAGTTTGCAGAAAGATGTGAAGAATAGAGTAGTAAAGAGCCTGAAGACTACAAAAAATTTGTGTATCATGAACCTGACACTATGCCTATGACTCAAGGAATGGTGATTGGATAATAAAACTGTCAACCACTGAATATACTAGCACAAACTGTGCAACCCGAGTTGCAGACTGTGCAACTTGAGCTGCTGATAGAAGAGACCAAGTAGAAAACAGAGGGAACCCAGTCTTAGACAGAGGGACCCGAGTCACAGACAAAGGAACCCAAGTCATAGATAGTGGAACCTGAGCATCAGACAAAAGAACAGGAAAGAATGTTTGAGAATGATAGACCTAGTGGATCAAGTCCAGAATCAAGACAAAAGGATCCAGTACTTTCCAAGTATGTTAGAAGGCATCATGCACCTGAGAAAATAATTAGAGATTAGACAGAAGGCGTAATGACAAGGAACAAACTCAAAGGTACATGTTTACTTGGTAAATTTGAACCTAGAACTGTTAAAGATGCATTAAATGATGAAAGTTGGATAGAAGCAATGAATGAAGAAATTGAGCAAATTGAGAATAAAAAAACTTGGACTCTTGTGCCTAGACCAAAGGAAAAGAATGTGATTGGAACCAAGTGGATTTTTAGAAATAAAATGAATGAAAATGGTGAATTTTTTAGAAACAAGGCCAGACTAGTTTGTAAAGGATATGCTCAAGAAGAGGGTATTGATTATGGAGAAACTTTTTCTCCTGTTGCAAGACTTGAAGGAGTCAGAACTCTTTTGGCATATGCTACACATAAAGGATACAAAGTATATCAAATGGATGTGAAATCTGCATTTCTGAATGGATTC
Organism: Thuja plicata; assembly: GCA_018584345.1. NCBI lineage: Eukaryota > Viridiplantae > Streptophyta > Pinopsida > Cupressales > Cupressaceae > Thuja > Thuja plicata. Next base: position 661,045 of record MU223384.1, read on the forward strand.
CTAGAAGAAGAAGTCTACATTGAGAGACCTGAAGGATTTGTTGATCCTAGCAGAAGGAATATGGTTTACAAAGTACATAAAACATTGTATGGACTAAAGCAAGCACCCAGAGCCTCGTGGTGGTAACTAAAATTTTGATAATTTAGAAGTCCCAATCCATTATCAAGAATAAATTTTCTCCATACTAAAAAAATCAAAGGAAGGAAGCTTTATGGCACAAATAAATAGAACTAACTAATTAAAGCCTTCATAAAATGCTAGAATTTTGACCTGCTACAAAGATGATACCGACAGAGGCTGAAGATGGTCAAATTTTAAAAATCTAAAAATGATCCAGTTCGGTAAATCAAATTTCCTATCTCTAGAAGAAATATTATATTTTCACAAGGTGTTTTCAATTTTAGGCCAAAGCCAAATCCGAAAGTTAGGCAACTATTTTTTAGTTAATTTATTGTTTTTCCAAAATAATTTCAAATAAGGGTTGTCTTTTCACCCTAAAGAGGTGTGAAAGCTACTAAAACTCATATATACACATAATGTAAAATGTAAATAGAAAAGATAATACAATTTAATACAATTTCACGTATTTGGATAGTTCCAGATCAACAACTATACATGGACCTGGATGAACTATTTTTTAAAAAATCAATAAAGATAAGTCCTTTTTCTTTCACATGTGTAATAGTTTCATTATCATTTTAGAATTAGTACCTCGAATAAATCAATAGAAATTCTTCAAAGTGACAGTTTGATTTGCATACTTCCTGATCCGGTTCATAGTCTTTATTATCAATTGGTTTTTCTTATTTTGCATGGTTAAATTCTATTGATTGAGGCCTCAGTCAATTGGTCTATCATTTGAGAAGAAATATCCTTTTGAAATATCTCTAAACTTGTTTCAAGGTTGCATGTTCATTCCATAACACCTTTGAATTGATTATTTTTCTTGTAAAAGTGTCTCTGAGGTTGAACATAATATTGGAATGATCTTGACTCTATTGTCCATGGTAGAATAAAGCACTGGTCTAATCATTATTCAGATTATAGTTATTGAGTTCATTGGTTATAGTTTTGGGTTAACTTATCTATCTATTCATTTAAAATTACATACACATTTACTAAAAATTCTTTCAATTACTTAAATTATTTCAGTTTACAGTTCATGACATATTAATTTCAGTTAGATTTCTTTCAAGTGCCTTTCCATACTTGAGAGAGAAGGTTGAAGTATTTTTTATCTGCTATAAAAATCCTTGTAACTTGAAGGATAAGTTAAGGTATAGGCCTACCAACCTTGGTTTTGTAGAGCCTAAATTGCAGAAGCTCCAACCTTGCCTTGTTTGTGACTTGTTAGTTGGCCATATAACTTGGGTTTCCCAGCATTGGATTGGAAAGTCCATAGGAAATCCAATATGCTGATTTGAGCACTAACAGATTGGTGTCTCTACTGGGGAGTTGTTCAAAAGAACATTTTTGTATTTTTCCTAGAAGCTCTGGTGATATATTTAAGACTCTACTGAGACAAAACAACTCAGAAGATAGTAAGTATTTTCCTTCTGATAAGAAGGTGGCGACTCTATTGAACAAATAATTTTAGTTAGTGACTCTACTGAGGGAGAAGACTCGGAAGGAGATGGTGGATTGTTTTTTCAAATGTATCCATCATTTCAAAGAAAGCCTTTTATTCTAGATGGTATCAGGCCATTAGATATAAGGAGATTTCAATGTATCCCAAATAAGCTATCCCCTAAAATTTCACAACTTCTACCAAAGTTCCATGGAGAATGGGATGAATTGACACTACAATACTTGGATGCATTTTATACATTCATAGAAGACTATGAGGTTTCTAAAGAGGATCAGGTGATGAGGCTATTTTTCAAGATGTTAAAAGATAATTCCAAACAATTATATGAATCACTACCCACATAATGTATCTCATCATGGGGACAGTTTGAGAAATCATTTATTTATATGTTTCATGATGCCAGTGGTGAAGAAGACAACATGTGATATGAACAGTATGAAGACCAAAGTTGCAGCATGGAAGAAGATCCAAATTACATTGTGGAAGAAGAATTTTACATGTCCCCTTTGGATACATTCTTTAATTTGGAAAGATATGGACAGTATGCAATATATTTGTTCATGAGAATGATTCTCAACTGATAGATTTTCTTGATCAAATGTGTGAAGATCTGAGGGTAGAAAGGGATGAATATAGGCAAAAATTTACAAGTACTCCAAATATGAATGCTATTGAAATTTGTGACCAGACTTAAAGGGTTCCTATACATGAAAATAATGATGTCATGGAGGAAGAGAATCTGGATCAGGTTGAAGAGGAATATATACATGATGAGATTTGTATGGAGATAGGTATCAATAACCATGATGATGAGGAAGAAGATCTTCTCAGTACAGAAGAAATCTCATATTTATTAGACATGGAATATCAAAAACATGTTGAGAAGAGAGGTAAAAAATAATTTCTCAATGCACCATGATAAGAAATTTGATGGATCAGTACATAATCAGGGGGTACTAGATGAAGAAGATGATAAATTTCAAGAATCAAATAACGGAGATGAAATAGAACATCATACACCATATGAACATGAAGAAGTTTTACATGAAAGATCTCATGGAGATATGCTTGAGTTCTCTATATCCTTGAATCTATTATTTCAAGAATATTTTCTATGCAATCAAGCTCATCAACTATCGGAATTATGTTATATTTGTCATCAGTGAAAACACTTATTCGATTCTGAATGCTTACCGAGCTCATCACTCAGTCCACAGCTTGTACCGAGCATTCAGTAATCACTTTGTAAAGCTTAGCGGTTAAATAGTTCAAACTGAGCAGAACAGTAGTCACCGAGCATATGAACAGTTCAACAGTGTTTACCGAGAAGAGCAACATGTACCGAGAAGACGGTAGTCACCAAGCTTCACCGTAACTACCGAGCCATCAGTTGAAGCCAACTGAGAAGTCAGTTACTACCGAGTCACCAGAGGTTACCGAGTGACACTATACCTACCAAGTCACCAACGACTACCGATTTCCAAGCTACACTTCGGGACTAGTATGGACCGAGCTTCTACTCTTACCGAGAGCATGACGATGCTGAGTATTGTAGTGGATGCCGAGTATCAGAAGATCATCAAGCCAGCTTGAGGAACCCGAGCTTCTACCGACTCAGTAATATTTTGTTTACTTATGTAAGGCCGACTCAAGAATAAGTTTATCTTATTTTATTTATTTGTATTTGGCCGACCTTGTAAATTTTAATTATGGGAATGGTATATATATGTAATGTATTATACCATTTGAAGTGTGAAAGTGAAATAAGAGTAATAAGCAGAGACTGCAACAAGGCAAAAAACAGTAGCAGAGAAGAGCATTTTCACAAGGTCAGTAAAGGAGAAGAATTGCCATATCTATCACAGAAGGTGATCAGCATTCAAAGGATCTTATCAGCAATAAATTTGTAAGTCAAGATCTACTGTTTCATCCTAACAGTTGAATCAGTTTGTAAATCCTTTAACAGGGTAGACTTAACAGTCTTTCATAAATCTCCTAACAGAGTGCATACTTCATTGTATGTTTGTAAATCCTCTAACAAGGTGGACCTAGCAGTCCTAATTGCTTCTAACAGGGCAGATCATCAGAAGTGATCAATGTAAGCCTTAACCGGCCAACTTTATACTGCAGT
>MU223384.1:679855-702019 GCA_018584345.1 Thuja plicata
TATATACATATGTGTGTGTGTGTGTGTGTGTGTGTGTGTGTGTGTGTGTGTGTGTGAAGAAAATTTTGTAAAGTGAAGTTGTGTATGTGAAAGAGTTAGAGATGACTGATGGAAGATGCAAGATCAAAGATCAAAGATTGACAGATATTATTGAGAGCTACAACTGAAACCATCTAAGCATTGGAGATGCTTGTTTCTGTTCATTAATGAGGACAGTTTGTAATAGAAGTATTTTTTGTAAGAGTTGTAAGCTCAGCTTACCCCTAATAGGGTGTTGCATACCTTTAACAAGGTTGATATTCCTTTAATAAGGAAATGTACTATATAATATTTAGCTCATAACAGGGCTAGGTCTCCTAATAGGGACATTATACTTTAGTGCATGCTTGTGGGTACCATCCCCACCGGGGTTTTCCCTTGGCGAGGGTTTCCTCGACAATAAATATTGGTGTAATGAGTTGTGTGTTATTTTCTTATGTTGTTTTCATTTAAGCAATCTTATGGTTTATTTGGAATTGGTTTAAGTTTACATTAACATGTTGTAATACTGATTCAGCCCCCCTCTCAGTATTACTTAATCCTAACAGTTATTCATTAGATTTAATATATATTTTAACTATTTATCTTTTAATAAAATTACAAATAATAATTCAATTTTTATTATAACTAATATGAATGTGAAATGTATTCAAGATTTTCATCATACTTGCACTAAAGTGTGACTGTGATTAAAAAATATTAACAATAACTAGAATGTAATTTTTATAATGTTTATTAGTTATATTTCTAGATTTAAGAAAATAATAAAGATATTACTATTCTCTTATTCTTCTATAAACATGCACAAAAATATATAAGAATTACTAATATAATTTATTTATTTAACTTTAGACAAATTATCATATTGTAGTACTCTCCTTGTATGCGTAAGTGTTAATAAAAACAAGTACATTGAAAAGAATTTTAAAAAATGTGAATAATGTGAACAAAATTCGGTGGCATAAAATACAACAACAATGCTCCTTCTCTACCAGTTTTTAAAACAACATCTCTTTACCCTACAAATCACAACCTATTATGGGTCTTAGGCTCTCCCCACATTAATTTCCAGAAATATGTGCTAAATGATCCAACGCTTGTAGTTGGAAATTCAAGGCAAGAGCGAGAGCATCAAAACCATAGATCCATTTTTAGGGAGAAAATGCTTTTCCCTTCAGATCCTCGGCACAAATTGATGGGATCTCTATCCATAATGTTCACAAAACTCAAAATATTAGCAATGTGACTAATAATATCAATAGAGGAGGGCATTTCGACCATGAATGAGAAGTGGTCAAGAAGCATAAAGACCAACAACTAAACCCTCTAGCTAGGGCAAGATCTTGGAATAGAGAAATAAATATTTGGGTAATTCCTATCACTTTGAATTTATCTAGGTTTACATTAAGATAAAATAAAAAAAAATTAGGGTTATCTTTTAGGTCTATTCCTTCGGTCCTTCCTAAGAATTTACCTCTAGCGAATACCCACATCTCTATTGAACATAGTAATTCTCAAAAAAGTAATAATATTTTGGCTAACACGTATTTGAAATCCAAGAGTAACTCAAATCTCCTAGGGTTTCAAATGAAAGACAAGTTTAATCATTTTTATGAAAAAATCCCTTAGCCTTCATGGAAACCCTTTTCAAAGGAAATATCAGAGGGGCAAATAATTCAAAATGGTATAAACCCTAGCAATTATCTATAGCCAACACTCCATGTAATTCAAAGAGGTAATCTCTATGATAATGGTATTGTAGTAGTTGTTGTAAATAATGCTTATACAGAAGGCTTATTATAGGCTCATTGTAAAAGTTACTGACTATTTGAAAAATGGGGTGGCTTGGATTCCTTAATGAATGACATTGCGAGTTGGATGAAGAAGACTCTTAGGGAATAGCTAAGTATCACAACCTTAGCCGAGAACTTTCTATTATTAGATTGCAAATATATTAAACTTAAAAATAAATTATTGAATGGTAAATTAGTTTTTTGTGAAGGGTTTAATATCAAAATTTTAAATTGGCAGCCAAATTTTGAGCCTAGTATTTTCAGTTCTATAACTATTCCTAGTTAGGTAGTCATTCATAATTTACCTATTGAATTACTTCATAGAAAAATCTTAAGGAAAATTGGTGATTTAATGGGTGGAGCTATAGGGAATGAAGAAATTTATATTAATTCTTCCTCTATCAAATTTTTGGTCAACCTGGAACTTAATGTAGAGTTCATTAAACCTATTAAACTAATTACGAATATATCCATATATCATCTTAAAACTGAATTATATAATGGATATATATTAACAACAGGCTGGAAAAGATCATTGAGAAGATTAATAATAACAATTTTCTTCTCAAAAGCTGACAATGATAGGAAAAATGGGCATGCAAAACTCTGTGGATAACCTAAAAGTGCTTCAAGCCCCATTGGAAGGAAACTACAATGAAAGAGCCAAGCAGGAGGAAGAAGCTAAATAGGAAACTCAGACCTTGGGCCGGGGAACTAGGACCAGATCAAGCACCAAAAAGAAATCTGATGTTCAGATGAAAGACATCACAAAGCTATGGGATTCAATCCTTACTATGAAATTGTAGATGGAAGAAATCCATATTTTGGAAGACTAGATGGATGCTGCGGAGTAATCACTGCTAGAATTTTTTCGTAGCTGGAAGTTGTTTTGACCCTCTTTTGTTGGAAGTAAATCATTGTCTATTTTTTTTTAATCTTTATGTTATTTATTGTATAATCTAGGGTTAAGCCCTTTTTGTAGTTTTCTGTCTTCTGTGATAGATTGTTGTCATTTTGCTGCTTTCTGATTTTATTTCAGTTATATGTAAAGGGTTTCAGGGCCCCTTCAAAACCTGATGTTACCTTAATAAAAAACATTGCAATCTTTAGAAATGATAATATATCACAGCCAAATAAAAAATAGTTTTATGGTTATACACCTAGACCACTACTGATCTCCAATTGAGATTTCCTAAGGAAAAGGGAGGTTTTAATATTGAAAATAACTCATCATCCTTGATACCCCATAACAATGCTCCTTCACTCTAGTTTGAAGATCCCTTTCCCAATCTCCAACCAGACAAGATTATTTTAGACCATAAGAGGAATCTATTAATAAACAAACATGTTGGTTAGCCCTCTCAACCTCCTTTGGACCAGTCTCTTTCACCTTTGATTGACCTTGATATTGAGGAAGGACAAATTATTGAGGAGAAGACAATAGAGACTATCTCCAACATTAACCGGACTAGGAAATATTTCCTTAATCGATATGGACACTTTGGGAAATACACAAAATTTTCTAAACAAGTCACACATTGGAGCTCTAAATTTTTGGCAAAATTTGGAGTCCTATATAGTGATAAAACTCTAAAAAATGGCATCCTAAAATTCATGCCCAATAATTTATGATATGATGGAGTACATGCAATAGGATACAAAAATATATTACTTTTCAATTAAAAGTTGGAGGATTAAGGAAGGAAGCACTGTGACAGGAATAATCAAAATTCTGTAAGCGAAGGTTTCAGAGATGCTAGAATTTCGACCTGCTGTAAAGATGATGTCGAAAGAGAATGAAAATGATCAAACATTGAAAATAAAAAAATAGTCTCAGTTCAGAAAATAAAATTTCCTATCTCCAATAAAAATCTTATGTTCATACAATCTGTTTTGGATTTTTGGCCAAAGCCAAATCCAAAAGATACGTAGTTATTAGTTAGTTTGTCAATTATTTTTTTCAAAATAAGTTTTAAAATTTTAACATAGGGTGGTGTCTCTTCACCCTAAAGGGGTGTGAAAACCATTCATCCACAAATATTTGTGGTGTAAAACGTAAAATAAGAAAAAATAAATAATACACAATACAATACAAATTTTCATAGGATAGAATTTTATCACAACCGCAGTATGAACTTTGATGTACTATTTTTTCAACATTAATAAAGAGATAAGTGTTTTTTCCCTCACCTATGGTAATAGTTTTCAACTCTTTTTAGTTAATCTCTCAAATAAATCTATTTAGATAGAATTTCATTGTGTTTAACTCTCATGTTATTTGTAATTTGAAATATATATACAGTTTGATCATCAGTTGAAAGGTGTGGTTGACAAACGTTCCTCTGTTCTATTGGTCTCTCAAAGATAGAGTTAAAGTAAGTAGAACTAACTATGTAATATGGTTTCAATTATAATTCATGTAGAAGCCCTTGAAATGATGGTCTTGTTATATAAAAGTTATTAAAACTATCTCTCAGGTGTACATAGAATTGATATAGAATTGACTCCATTTGCCCAAGTAGGAGCAAGGCACTGATCTTATCAATAATTGGAATATAGTCATTCAGTTCATTGTTCAAAGTTTGTGATATTTTATTCCTTTGATCTATTTCATTTTATATACCTTTTATCAAACATTTACTATTAATCAAAGCACTTCAGTTTTTGTAGAATTCAATATACTATTGATTGAGATACTTACAATTTGATTCCTCTCAAGTTTATTTGTCACCTTGAGAGAATACAAAAGTTTTATATTTAGTTATCTGCTATAAAAAGCCTTTGAATCAATAGATTTGGTTAAGGTACATGCCTACCAGCCTTGGCTTTATAGAGCCATAATTGCAGAAGTTCAAAAGTCAATTTGGTTGAACTTGTTAGTTGGCAAAAACAATTGGGTTTTCCAACATTAGATTGGCAAGTCCATAGGAAATCCAAACCATCATTTTTGGGCACCAACAATTTGGAGACTCTGTTGGGGAGTTGTTGTGACAACATTATTCATAATTTATGGTTATCAGAGAGTCAAAATCTACTGTAGACATAACCAAGAATCAATTGTATGATTTTATGCTTCTTATGAGGAAGGTGGCGACTCTATATAAAAACTTCTAGATTTATGCTTACAACAAGTAGGAAAAAATATTTTCCTCAAGACACTTGAGATGGCGACTCGGTACTAATATTTTTTGAAATTGATTCTGCTATGAATTAAGAACTCGGGGGTAGTTTATATTCTCCTTCTGATAAGAAGTTGATGACTCCATATGTCAGAAGTTTTTAATTTCTCTATTTAGGGAGAGTACCAGGAAGGAATGAATATTTGGCCTTTAGTTAGTAATAGAAGGTATATTACACGATGTTTCAGAAATTGTTCAAAAATATATTGATCCCTTTTGACTTCAAGCCTTTGCATTTTAGATAATATAGATGCAATATAAATGAATGGTTCACAAAATATTCACAGAAGGTTCCTGAATTTTGTGGAAATTGTGATGAATCAACTATTGATCATTTGAATACCTTTTATACATTCTTTAACAATTATGAGATTGATGTAGAAGATGAGGAAATGAATTTGTTTTCTTGGTCATTAAGGAACAACACAAAAGAATCATATGAGGCATTACCTCCACAAAGCATCTCATCTTGGAAGGAGTTTGAACAATGGTTCTTATATACGTTTCATAGTGAAGACAACATGAGCTATGAGTGGGAAGAAGATCAAGAATGCACTATGGGAGAAGAATTATCTCCTTTAGATGCATTTTTTAATATGGAAAGAGAAGAGGGTGAGTCTATAGCCTGTTTGTTTGTAAGAATGGTGGGTTTCTATTTGGAGATACCCTTAGACATCAGGTCTTCAAACAAGAAAATTACAAAAATATTTCGTGAAGTGGGAATTTTGCCAGATGATCCTAATTTGAAGCTCCTTATTTAGAAAATAAAAGAGTATTTTAAAGTGGCTCAGCAAAAACCTGACAAGACCCCCGATTCAAATAAAGAAGAAAGTTTAGAACAGATTGAAGAAGCATCTACACTGGATCAGATTTGTGTGGAAACAAATGAAAATCATGATCAGGAGGAAAATCTCCTCAGTACAGAACAAACTTCAGATTTGTTGGATGTTGAATATCATAAGTATGTTCAAAATATTGGTTTAAATTTTTCCTATAATCATCTGGATGGTCATGATCAGGTCATATTTGATGAAATAAAATCTTGAAAGAGTGAAACATTTGATGAAGGAAGTGTGTTTATGAATGGTTTTGAAAAATATGATTTTTTTTTGGATATGGACCATGTGTTAATGCATTCTGTGAAATAAATAAAATCTCTAAAGACTATGAAGATAAAATATACATAGTATATGATGGAGAAATTATTCCTAAAGAAAATGGTGATTATCAAGAGAATGCCCTTAGGGAAGCGAAGGAGGAAAATGATGATTCTTAGAAAAATTGGTCCAATACACACTATGATGGAATTAAATATGATGAAACCCTTGAGGTAAGTATTCAAAAGGGTATGTATAAATTATCTACTTTTCTATATCCTTTATCTGAGAAAATAGAGGAAAAATTAATTTAAATAATTCTGTGAAATTGGTAGGGTCACATTTTTATATTTTGTTCCAAGATACAAATATTTTAAAAGGGGGTGATGAATATTTGCAAAAGATTTTTCCTCTAATAAAGGTTGTACACAGAGAAAGAGAGAATCAGATTTATGATATTAAAAGTTCCAATGAAAGTCAATTTGAATTAAGATTTACTTGTCAAAAAATATTAATGGAATGCATTTATGAGAAATATTATGAAGCCATAAAAGGGGAATAACAAGTAGTTTAAATGGAAAAGAGGATATTTTTAGAATGGGCATATGGTTAAATGAACAGAATTATGTCTATAACATAGGTAAGTTTTTTAAAATTTTCAAGTACGGAACAGGTAAGTATATTTTTGTTTTGTCATTTTTCAAATATGAAATCTTACATTAAAAATAAAATATTAAATTGTAAAATATTTATAAATTTTGTATTGTTATATTATATAACTTTAATATTATTATTTTATTGTGTATACTATAATGTTGCAATTACATTATGCATAAAGTTTAATAGTTTTTATATCAACATAATATAATGAAGCAATTGAAAGGAAATAAATTTGTTTTTTCTTATTTTTCAAAATGAATCATTTTTTTTTTTTCTGTTTAGGCCATGATTTGAGGTTGTTTTAAAGCTGAAAATGATTGTTTAAACATCTAAAAAGGTTCCCAGTCCTTTAACTATGAATGAGGAATGATTTTTTTCACATTTTTCATGATTTTGAAATGCCAACAGCCTCAAAAATGCCCAGAAATTTGCAAAAACGGCTAGCTAATTTTATAACAGTGAAGATTTTTATTTAATATGTATTCAGGGGAAATGGCCAATTGAAAGAAATGATCATTAGCTACTCGAAGTAATATTATGTTTATGGGAAATCTACCCTACTCCATTGACTAGCAAAATGTGTTGAGTTTTTTCAAAGATATTGGTAATGTGAGTGACTTTCGTATGGCTAAGAATGTTGATGGTTCTATGAATTTTTTTTTTGACGTGTTACATTTGCAGTAGCAGCAACAACTATAAAGGATTTTGGATCATTGATGAAAAATTCTTGATAGCAATTTGATTCATTACTGCAACAATGAACTCATATGTACCTATTTTCTGATATTAATAAAGATAAGTGCCTTTTTCTTTATTGCTTGAGATTATAAGTGTTTGGATGTTTTCAAATAGTCTTCAGATTTATATAGAAATAGATTATTCCATTGTGTTCTATTCTCTTGATTTTTTAATTCAAATTTAGTTTGCAGTCTGAGTTCATAGTAGAAAGTTGTGTTTATCAATCTTTCTTCTGTTTAGTTGGTCTCTGGTAATAGAGTTAAATTTGATTGAACTCACTGTAAAATTTGAATTGAATTATATTTCATGTGGAAGCCTTTGGAATGGTCTTGTTTTAAGTTTAAACAATTTGTCCTAAAACCGTATCTACATCATACATAGGATTGAAAGCATCACTGACTCCATAGCCCAAGTATTAATTAGGCACTAATCTCATCATTTACTTGAAACTATTATTTAGAGTTATATCATAGATTTTTCTAATATTAGATTATTTCTTCTATCATTATACTTTTATTTTAAATATGTTTTGATGATTACATTTTGATGTAGGTTTATACAGTATAAATTATTGATCTTTTAAGAATTTTTTTTATAATTTAAAATAGTTTAAAGTATTTTTGAAACTTTAGATTTGGGCCTAGCAGTCTTGGTTTACTAACCTAAATTGCAGGGATTCAAATCAAAATCGTCGTTGAATTCGTTAGTTGGTGAAAATAACTAGAGAGAGTTGCTCACAATAAGTATTGTGAAGTTACCCAGAGTTTCAGATTTCGCAGATCAGAGAATAGTTATACCAGTTTGTTTGAAAGTGCACTCTACCAAAAGGAAGAATTGAGAAGACAAGCAGATCAAAAAATTTCTCGAAAGAGGTGGCGAATCTATTCAGTAAAACTTTTCAGTCAGTGACTCTATAGAGGGAGAAGACTCAGAAGGAAATGGTAGATAGTTTTTTAAAATGTCTCAACCATTTTAGAGAAAACCTTTTATACCAGATGGCATCGGGCCATTGGATTTCAATAAATTTGATTATAAACCTATTAAGCTACCCCCAAAACTTTCACAACTTGTACCAAAGTTCCATGGAGAATGGGATAAGTCAACACTGTAGCACTTGGATGCATTTTACATATTTATAGAAGATTATGAGATTTGTGTAGAAGATCAGGTGATGAAGTTATTTGTCAGGACCTTAAAGGACTATGTACAAAAAAAATATGAATTGTTACCTACACAAAGTATCTCATCGTGGAGGTAGTTTGAGCGATGGTTTCTTGACGTATTCCATGATGCAAGTGAAGAAGACAACATGTGTTACGAAAGGTATGAAGAATAAATTTGCATAATGGATGAGGATCCTAGCATGACTCCACTTCATTCCTTTTTCATCTTAGAGAGATTTGAAGGAGAGTATTTTGCACACTTTCTAATAAGGATGGTGAGAATTCTTTGAGAGATACCGTCAGACATTATGGCTTCATGCGAGGAATTCATAAAAAGGTTTTTGGAGTTGGGAATCTCACCAGATGACCCTAATTTGAGGCATATTTTTTCAAATATTAGAAAAAGATGATGAAGACAGAGAAGAAGAGGCTAATGATTAGATTGAACATAGCCTTGTGCTTGATTATCTCAGTGATGAAGAAGACAAAATTTGTTACGAACAGTATAAAGACCAAAGTTGCAGCGTGGAAGGGATCTTAACGTGTCTCTACTTGATGCATTTTTTAGTTTGGAGAGATTTGAAGGGGAGTCTTTTGCACACTTCTTGATAAGGATGGTGGGAATTCTTTGAGAGATACCTTCAGACATTATGTCTTCATGCAAGGAATTTGTAAAGAAGTTTTTGTATTTGCGAATCTCATGATATGACCCTAATTTGAAGCTCTTTTTTTCATATATTAGAAAAATATGATGAAGATAGAGAATAAGAGGCTTATGATCAGATTGAACAAGACCTTGTGCTTGACGATTATATCAATAGGGAAGAAAATAATTATGACATGGAGGAAGAAAATTCAGGTCAGGTTGAAGAAGAATCTGCACATGATGAGATTTGTATGGAAACATGTATCAATGACCATGATGATAAGAAAGAAAACCTTCTCAGTATACAATAAATTTCAACTTTTTTAGAAATGGAATATCAAAAACATGTTGAGAAGAGTGGTCAATTTTTTTTTTCAATTCACCATGATAAGAAAGTTGATGCATCAATATATATTCATGAAGTACTAGACAAAGGAGATGATAACTTCCAAGAATCAAAAAGAATATTTGAAATAGAACAACATATAGCATATGAACAACATGAAGTTTCAAAAAATAATTTCAATGAAGATATTAATCTTGTTGATAAATTATTCGATGATCTTGATGAAAGCTCTCATGGATATATGCCCGAGATCTCTATGTTCCTGAATCAATTGTTTGCAGAGGAAGTAGAGGAAGATATATCTATGCCCTTGAATCCATCAGTTGAAGAATATTTTCTATGCAATCAAGTCCATCAGCATCATGATAAAGACAGTGGGCCTAGTGATCATATTGGGGATGATGAAACTCAGAATATGTATGGGGAAATGTATTCAGAAAATGATACGTGCATCATTTCATCCTATAAGAAGAATTTGTATCAGACATGTGAAGATGAGATTTAATTAAACAAACATAATAAGGAGAATATGTTGAATAAAAGATTTGTAAATTATCCAAATATGCCATCTGATCATATTCTTGATATAAAATAAGTTGTAGTTCTTGAATATAAGCTATCTTCAAAGCCTTTATGTGAGCAGAAACAATATATCAAGATTGGAAACGGGGTAGATTGTGTGGAAGGAGATATCCAAGCAGACAAAAATAATTTTGATACTTCTATGACTGATCAAATGCATAGGGATCCTCCATTTAGTAAAGAACATAGTGCACCTAATGATTTCTCAAAGGAAAAACACAAATCAAAAGCCAAAGACTGCATTGATAAAGTGGAACCAATAAGTACTTTCTATAAGGATAGTACATCTAATACAACAAGGGATCAGATGTTAGGGATAAATAATTTTGAAACTAATCTATTTTCTAATATTCTAGTTCATAAGAAAAAGGAACAATATAATATCATATTCAGGAGATTCAAAGTGTTACGTGAACAAAATAAATTTTTTGATAGAGGAAAAGAATAATATTCATTTTCGGGGCTAGGAGCCACAAAATTAAGTTTAGACAAATATTTTATGAAGAGGATAATAAACTAATGGTCTGCTTCTCCAAAGATAATTGGGATCTTGCTATGGTCACAGGGAGTATACGTCCCCAGAAAGAGCCTATTGGAGCTCTAAATTTTTTGCAAAATTTGGAGTCCTATATAGTGATAAAACTCTAAAAAATGACATCCTAAAATCCATGCCTAATAATTTATGATATGATGGAGTACATGAAATGGGATACAAAAATATAATTAATTTTGAATTAAAATTTGAGGGATTAAGGAAGGAAGCTCTATGACAGGAACAATCAAAATTTTGTAAACGAAGGTTTCTGAGATGTTGGAATTTCGACCTGCTGTAAAGATCATGTTGATAGAGAAGAAAGTTATCAAACATTGAAAATAAAAAATAGACCCAGTTCAGAAAATAAAAATTCCTATCTCCAGTAAAAATATTATGTTCATACAATTTGTGTTGGATTTTTGGCCAAAGCCAAATCTGAAAGATAGGTAGTTATTAGTTAGTTTGTTGATTAATTTTTTCAAAAGAAGTTTATAAATTTTAACATAGGGTGGTGTCTCTTCACCCTAAAGGGGTGTGAAAACCATTCATCCACATATATATGTGGTATAAAATATAAACAAAGAAAAAAACAATAAGATACAATACAATACAGATTTTCCTAGGATAGAATTTGATCACAACTACAACATGAACTCTGATGTACTATTTTTTCAACATTAATAAAGAGATAAGTGCTTTTTCTCTCACCTATGGTAATAGTTTTCAATTCTTTTTAGTTAGTCTCTCAGATAAATATATTAAGATAGATTATTTCATTGCGTTGAGCTCTCATGTTATTTATAATTTGAAATATATATACAGTTTGATCATTAGTTGAAAGGTGTGGTTGGAAAACATTCCTCTGTTCCATTGGTCTCTTAAAGATAGAGTTAAATTCAGTAAAACTAACTGTATTATATGGTTTCAATTATAATTCATGTAGAAGCCCTTGAAATGATGGTCTTTTTATATAAAAGTTATTAAAACTCTCTTTGAGGTGTACGTAGGATTGATATAGAATTGATTTCATTGCCCAAGTAAGAGCAAGGCACTGATCTTATAAATAATTGGAATATAGCCATTCAGTTCATTGTTCAAAGTTTGTGATATTCTATTCTTTTGATCTATTTCATTTTATATACATTTTGTCAAACATTTACTATTAATCAAAGCATTTAAGTTTTCCCAGCATTCAATATACTATTGATTGAGACACTTACAATTTGATTCCTCTCAAGTTTATTTTCCACCTTGAGAGAAACCAAAAGTTTTATATTCAGTTATCTACTATAAAAAGCCTTTGAATCAACAATTTTTTTTAAGGTACATGCCTACCAGCCTTGGCTTTACAGAGCCAGAATCGCAGAAGTTCAAACCTCCATTTGGTTGAACTTGTTAGTTGGCAAAAACAATTGGGTTTCCAGCATTGGATTGGCAAGTCCATATGAAATCAAAACCATCATTTTTGGGCACTGACATCACCCTTAGGTATGCTTGATAGAGAATATATAATGAGGGAAGTAGGATTCATCAAAGATAATATAAAATAAGGTGTAAAAAAACTTGGTAATGAAATCATTGATAATGTCATTGGTAAAATAGCAGAGGAAATTATGGATGTGGAAAGTAGACAAAAATATGTATCCCTAGGAGCCAAAAACCATTGAAAAAAGGAGGTTTATATAGAATAAATGGCTAATATAGATAAATTATGTTAGCATAGGAAGAAACAAACATAAAAATGGAGATGGGTATGAATTTTTTTGAAGATTTGATGGGCGAAACTACAACTGTCCATAGAGAAGTTAGAGAGGAATTGATATGTTGACATAATATGAAGAACCAAATCATCAACACAAGTTCATAATTAGAAGGATTAACTAATATCATAGCTAACATGGAAGATAATAATAATGTAGATATTAATTTGGCCATTGTACCAGTTGAACGAACACTAGAACCTAATAAGATCCCATTCAAGCTAGAAACCATTTTTAAGAGCATTGGCATGTACCAAAAAATGGATAATGTTACAATTGAGGAAGACTATGGGGGTGCTTTCTTTGAACAATTGGATGAGGATTATATTGAGCCTCTAAATGAGATAGATAACAAAGAAGTGACTAGGGAAATAGTGATAGAGATAGAGAAACATCTTAGGCCTAGTTTAGTAGAGGAAAAAGGGGAGGATCATGAAATTTAGAAGTAAAATAAATTCATACAGCCATTCAGTGAACAAATAATGAGAGAGATAGAAGAGGAAGGAGAAATACAAGAGATGGATTCATCATGCAAGAAGGTCATAAAAGAAGCAATTAATAATGAAGGTAAACTTGGTATTGTTGAAATAATAGACGGAAATGCCAGTCCTATATGTGGGAAATTAAAGAAAAATAGAGGTAGGAAATCAGTTGTGGAATTAAGGAACAAGCATGGCAAAGCAAAAAACCAAGCAAAGCTCATCACTTTATTTCATGTAGGGAAGAGTAGTTTCCTTCCCAATGAGAAATGAAACTCTCTATGTGGAATATTAGGGGCTTAAATAACCCTAAAAAACAACACTTGTTCAAGTATAATTTGAACATATTATATTCTAAAAATTTTCTATTACAAGAAACCAAATTAAATAAAGAAGAAATGTCTAAATTTAATAGGAAACTAGGTGTATGGAAGACAAAATATATTGATGTAGACAATGCTTTAGGAGGTTTATCTATTATATGGGATCCATGGAAAGTTAGTGTAGATGTAGATATAAAGAATCAAAATTGGATGGGAGGAATGGTCAAAAGTGTGAAAAGTCACGTAAACTTTATGCTAATTAATATGTATGGACCAATTAATACAAATGGTAAAACAAAAGTATGGAATGAAACTAAAAACTTGTACAGTATGGATAAAGATAGAAAATACATTCTTGGAGGTGGTTTTAATCTATCACGGACATTATTGAATAATATGGATGTATTCAACGGGAGGCACAAACCTTGAAATATTTTAGAGAGTGGATAAAAAAAACAATATTATAAATATTAACACAAATAATGGAATTTATACATAGAATAAAAAGAGGATAGATTTTGGTTATAAAGTGGAAATAATGGATAGATTTTTGTTTTTGGGAGACATTAGTACCTTCAATAGCACTGTGACAAATTCTATCCTTGCTATCTCGGGTTAAGACTGATAATCCTAAAGGATCATATTTGTCATTAGTATACAAGGAAACAGTTTTTGGACTATCGGTAACATGATCACCCAGTGACAATAAAACATGGTCACCAAAATAGACAAGAGAAATGGTCACCGAAAGTGTATTAGCACCATGATCACCGACAAATAGTTTATAGAGTAAACCAAGAGCATAATTCACAAAGTAACCCGACAGGTAGTTTATAGAGTAAACCAACAACATAGTTCACAAAGGAACCCAAGAGCAGTATGTCTATAGAGACATCATGGACCACCATTCTACCGAGAGATAGTTTTTATCCTGAGAAAAGTGGATCTGAGAGACACATCAGATAAAGAACTGAAGTTTTATAATTAGCTTTAATGCTTAGCTGTAAAACCATTTCTTAAGGATTAAGTAAAGCATATGTACTTGTTTTAATCAGTCTAACTAATTGTAAACATTGAAACTAGGAGATCAAGGTGAAGTTGTAAGCATTTTTCTACTTTAAGAATTTCTTCCCATCTGTCGGTAATGTCAATTGGGACACAACCGGACTGGTAACTACACAAATTAGTAAATTCTTTAAGTCACTAGGGGATGATTTCACATCAGTAATGGATGCATACTTTACTACCTTCAAGGAGAAAATGTAGAAGAGAATGAGAATGCTTGTAAAAATAGTGGAACAATATAAGGATGACATATGTTTCTTAGTGGATACCGACACGACTTTAATAAAACCAACTATACCGAGAAAAACATGGTTTCCCCCATTAGATTATGAGATCAACATTGATCAGGCCACAAATGCTATTGAAGCCTTACTGAATGAACCAGTAGACAAATCATTGGCAATATTTGGCACTTATGAGGAAGCTAAGTCTAGAATCAAGACAGGCTTAGTAGTGAAGAAAATTGATAGGAAAAAATCAAAGATGGTGAAAAAACTTCAAAAGAAACTGTCGGTAAGTGATGAAGAGTCATAACAACAAGAAGACACCGAGGGATAGTCACCCGTCAGTGAAGATGAAAATTTGAGTGACTCCGAGTCAACTGAATCTGGTGCACCACAAACAAAGAAACCAAGAACTACTGCTTCATCAAGAACTAGGAGTCAGACTACAAAAGATACAAACTCACCACCGGTAAAGAAAGGTATAGTGAGGACTTATAAGAGAAAGCCTCAAACTGGGAAATAGACACTGAGGCAAAGAAGAAAATACATCAGAGGAAAAGGATGCAATGGATGTTACATAGGTAAACGTACCAGGTCACATGCCCTTATTGATACAAGATATCAATATCATATCTAAAGAAAAATAGAAGACACATGAACCTGATGCAAACAATCCAATAGACACAGATGATGAACAAGGGAAGCAAAAGGACACAATTGAAGAGTATAAAACAAGTGGAGAGGATAAACATAGTGATTCCAAGGAAACCAAAGAAGACAAGGCTGCTGATATAGAAATGGTTGATGTAGAGATGTCTACTACCGATCAACAGGTCAATACCAAGTAGCATATAAAAGGAAACATACCTCCCACAAAATCTCCCAAATCAAAAGAAACAGATAAAGAGCATGAACTAGCTATAATTATACATTCCCCTGCTTACACCACAATTTCAAAGAATAAGAAGAAAAACAAAGCATGGGTCACACTCGATGAAATAATTGACGTACCCGAATGTGATCCTAGAACATTAGATCCCAAGTCCCTGACCAAGTATGGTAAACTTTGCAAGAGGAAGGCTATACATGACAAGCTCAAGAAGGAGCACAAGAACTAAGAAATCTTGGATACCAAAAAAGAAATACTATTTAAAATACTACATAACACTAAAACTGATCCAAAGGCTTCAATACTTGATCAATTAGCATTACTCACCGATGCCATTACACCATAGAATGTAGATGCAGATAAATTCATTGAGTAACGTGCTAAGAAGAAGTGTCAATACAAGTTAACCGAGAAGATCAGCCAAGAAATGGAAGAAAATAAGGTAAAATTTTCTAAATTAGTAACTACAATGGAACCAATATTATCAGAAATAGTAAAACTACTTCAAAAGTTGTGCATAATAGAGAATTTCACTACCGAGTATAGTGAAAAGATATCAAAGATAGATGAAGATCTTAAGGCTAGTGCACAAAGTCTCACAATCGAAGAAAATGCATTCCAATTTCATTATGAGAAAATTATGGAGTCAAAAAGGTTGAGACTAGAACTACAAAAGGATGAAAGTAGAATCTGAGATAAGGTAACTGAACTCCAAGCAATGTTACTCCCAAATCTCACACTGTTGTTGAAGCACATGACTTTGGCAAAATAATTGATTTCCACCCCGGAAATGTCTGTTATCAAGATTATATATGACATGCATGCTAGACTCACATTGGAATACATGACCCTGAAACACCTCCAAGAGAAATGGGATAAGATAATGACATACATTAAAAAATCCCATGCCCACATACTTGACAAGCTGTAAGTATTACACCTTTGTCATTAATTTCAAAAAAAGGGGGAAATTATATGTATAAGAGGGAAATTTATATGTAAAGGGGGAATATATATGTACAACATGTCCAAAGGAGAAAAAATGTCAAAGGCCAAAGAAGGAAATACACAAAGGAGAAACATGTAAATACATTATACCGAGGCGTACACATAGGGGGAGTCATTGAAAAGGTATACACATGGTGTAGATACTAATGTAGATACTGAACATTTCAGTTTGCACGTATCAGTTTTTGATACTAATGCCAAAGGGGGAGATTGATAATCCTAAAGGATCATATTTTTCATTAGTCTACAAGGAAACCATTTTTGGAGTGTCGGTAACATGATCACTGAGTGACAGCAAAACAGGGTCACCAAAATAGACAAGTGCAATGGTCACCGAAACTATATTAGCACAATGATCACCGATAGATAGTTTACAGAGTAAACCCATAGCACAATTCATAGAGTAACCTAATGGATAGTTTACAGAGTAAACCGAAAAAATGGTTCACAAAAGAACCCAAGAGCGATATGTCTACAGAGACATCATCGAGCACCAGTCTAGTGAGAGACAATTTTTATCCTAAGAAAAGTGGATCTGAGATACATGTCAGATAAAGAACTGAAGTTTTATAATTAGCTTTAATGCTTAGCTATAAAACCATTTCTTGAGGATCAAGTAAAGCATATATAATTTTTTTAATCAGTCTAACTGATTGTAAACATGCAAACTAGGAGATCAAGGTCAACTTGTAAACCTTTGATCATAGATTTTTTATTGTAAAGCATGAAACCTAAATAGGTCAATACATTGTATAAATAGATGTAGTAATCAATTAGAATAAGAGGATTTTAGCCACAAAAGACATCTAAGGATCAGACAGAGAGTTTCATGCAGAAGGACAAAAAAGATAGAATTCAATTATGAAGAACAAGATTCAAGGCTACCGAGGAGAACAAAGGTATTAATCAATCACTATAGGTGATACATATATCTTGTGAACTTAAAGGATCTGTATTCAGCAATTCAAGATTGGATACTATTAGGTCAACAAGTATTTTTTACTAGTCTCTAACAATTGTAGAAAATAGAAGAAATCCTTTAAGAAGGTGGACTTAACAGGCTTATTGTTAATCTCTTAACCGAGTGCACACTTAACAGTGTTTTTAAAATCCCTTAACAAAGTGGACCAAAACAGTCTAAAATGATACTCCTAACAGGGTAATATCATCAAAAGTGATCACACTTGTAGCCTTAACCAGCACCTTCCATTCTGTAGATAGTGAAGCTTTGTGGGTTTCATCCCCACCCTAGTTTTTACCTTCTAAAAGAGGTTTTTTGCGTTACCAATTCTTGTGTCATGTGCACTTACATTTCATGAATGTTTCAATGAATGATTACATGCAATTACATTTATATTTTGATATTACATGCATAAGGTAGAAAAGAAATATGTTCGGTAATGCAAGTAAAGATTAATAAAGGATAATTGAGAAAAAAATTTAAGGGTACTGATTCACCCCTGCCCTCTCAGTACACACCATTCTATTATTCCAACACAAACCACTTCCCAGTAAGATTAGACATCACAGAAGAATGTAAACAAAGTATAAACCCTTTCAAGTTTGAAAATATATGGTATCATGATAAAAAAAAATTCTTAGGACTAGTAGAAGAATGGTGGAATGAAGAAAATTTTGAAGAATAAAAAATGTATTTTTTTGTCTCCAAAATGAAAACCCTTAAAATAAAAATACTTAACTGGAAAAAAACTCATTTTAAAAACATATTTAATGAGAAAACTGAGGTGGAAAATAAAATTCAGGAATTGAATGAAGAAGTAATAAAAAAGGAATGGATAATGAAAAATATAGGAAGGAAAATGAATTACTTCAACAATATGAGGACTTATTAACCAAGGAGGAAATTTATTGGAAACAAAAATCCAGGAGGCCTAGCTATCTGAAGGAGATCAAAATAAAAAAAATTTCCATAATAGTACAAAGGTAAGGAGGAATGTTAATATGATTTTAAGAATTAAAAATGAAAGGGGAGAAGTTATAGAGAATCCCCAAAATGTAGCTCAAGAATTAGTCAGCTTCTTCCAAGAAACTCTCAGTAGGAACTTTTAAACAATACTCCTAAACTACTCGCTGATGAAAATAAAAAATACCTCAACAAAGCTTTCACCATAGAAGAAATTAGAGCATTAATTTTCTATCTTTATCCCTATAAAGATCCAGGGTCAAATGGCTTCCTAGATGGTTTCTTCCATAAATGATGGAATTTTTATGGAAATGAACTTTATGAGGCAATTGAGAACACTAGGAAATTATGGAGACTTCTCTAGGAAACTAATAATACCTTATTGATTTTTACACCAAAAAAAAAGTGGAGGAACCATGTGACTTCAAACTTATAGCATTATGCAATACCATATATAAAATACTATCAAAAACCATTGCCAATAGGCTAAACAAGTTTCTACTAGAAGTTATCTTGGAAGAATAGACACGGTTTGTGCCAGGAAGTTCAATCTTCAATGGCATTATCATCACACAAGAAATCGTCTACTCAGTATAAAAAGACAAGGAACCTAGAATGTGAATAAAATTAGACATCCAAAAGGCATATGACAAAGTAGACTACCAGTTTCTCTACAAATGCTTAGAAGCATTTAGGTTTTCTAAGTAACAATTTCACCTGACCTTTAACTATATATCAACTCCTAAAATATCTTTACTAATACATGGGACCCTAGAGGGTTTCTTTGACATGTCTAGGGGACTAAGAAAAGGGGGTCCTATATCCCCATTTCTATTCATTATAATGGCTGAAGTTTTTGGAAGATCCACCACGAAAGAAAATAAAAAAGCTTTGATCTTAGGTATCAAATTTATAGAAGGAGTGCCAAGTATAACTCATCATTAATTTGTTGATGATACAATTTTTCCGAGAAAGAGTGCAAAATGTTAAGCCAAAAACTACAAATAAGTTTTAAATATGTATATGAGAGCTTTAGGATAGCAATTTAATGCCAACAAATTAGAAATATTTTTTTCTCAATACTTGCCCCATTTTAGAAAAAAGATATTTTCCATATTTTAGGTTTTAAGAAAGGTACATTCCCATGTAAATATTTGGGTATACCATTGGACAAGGGAAACAAAACTAATAAAATTTTGGACTACATATGCAAAAAAGTGGAACAAAAAATGGAGAATTGGAAAGGGAAATGACTCTCTAATGCAAGAAGAGTAACTATGACCAAATTTGTTCTCTCAAAAATCCCCACTTATCAAATGTTGTGCTTACCATTAACTCAGGGTACTAAAGGTATATTAGAAAAGAAACTTAGGAACTTTTTTTGGCAAGATGTCTCAGAAGAAAAAAAAAAAGATGACATTAATTAAATGGGACAATCTATGCAAACCAATGAATATAAGAGGCCTTGGCATTAAAATTTTAAAATGGAAAAATATGGCATTAGGGGAAAATTTGGTTTGGACAATATACCAAGAACCTAATAGAAATTAGGTGAGGATCCTGACAAACAAATATCTCCAATCCTTAGACCCCACTAGTATCTTTAGAACTACCAATCCTCCTAAGGGACCGAGAGTTTGCAACTCTATTTTAGAGTGTAGAGATAGTGTTAGAGATCAACTCTCTTGGCATATTGGTCACGGTGAATCTTCCCTCTTCTGGGAAGATTCTTGGGGCCCTGGGGATATGTTGATTTGGATGGTATTGTTTCCCCTAGAATTAAAAATGTATTAACCACCCTATGGGGGAAATGTGTTAAAGACTATATAGAAATCCCCACAAGAGACCCTATCCTTGGGTGGAACTAGAAATCCCTAGAAGTAATGCCTTTAACTAGAGATGAGAAGGATGAATTAAGTAAAATTCTAAACACCCAACAACTAACCTTCAAAAATAGAGAGGATAGATTAATATGGACATAATCTACATCTGGATCCTACAAGGTCAAAAATGGCTACAACTCCCTAATCAAGACCCATAATTGGAAAGACTCAAATCTACCCCTGAACCTCTATTGGGAAAAGAAATGTCTACCAAAAGAAGACATGTTTTTATCATCTGCTTAACAAAAAATGATCTTAACTTCTGAATGGTTTAGGAAAATTTGTTTTGAATTTCCACCTAGGTGTGTATTATGTGAGCATCAAGAAGAATCAATAGATCATATCTTACTAAACTGTCTGTATGCTACTAATTGTTGGCAATGGTTGTGTAGGAAGCATAATTGGCAATCAGCCTTTGTAAATACCTTAGTGGACCACTTAAATGTATGGTGCAAAGCTCAACACAAAATTCTATATCAACACATCTAGAAGAGTGCCCTGTCCATTCTAGTGTGGGAGTTACGGAAAGAGCATAATAGGATAATCTTTTAGAACAAAAAGATGAGTACAAAATGTCTTCAAAACAAGATTTAAGCATGTATAGTGGAAACAATAAATAATCGACTTAGGAATATGAACTACATTGAAGGTATATTCTCTCTTTGGTATGGTATCATCAGAAAAGAGTGGCTTGGGTTAATCATTCCACCTCAAAATGGCAAGGGGGAAAGGACAGTATGAAGGCAAGGGAAACTTGTGTAACATCCCCTTGTCCGAGATAATATTTAATGATAATATAGTTAATATATAATATTAAATAAATAAATAAAATTATAATTATAATTAAGTTGATAAAATAAATATATATATATATATATATATATATATATATAATGGTCGACATATATATCTCAAACATAAAAGAGATTTAGTAATGGTTAATATTAATATATTATTTAATAATATGATAATAGCATATGTTATCAACCATATATAAATATATTAGATATTATAATAATTATACTATTATAAATCTGAAATACACGAGTGTATGCAATATATCAAATATGATATAATACAATCTAAAGTATATATTGTCATAATATACATTGAAATATATTATTAAATATATATCAAATATTATTTATATATATAGAAAATATTAATATATAAATATAAATCTGAAAATCTATATATAAAAAATATTATATAGAAATAATATTATAAATATATTATAAACATATAATATAACCAATAATTAGTAAATCATAACTTACCAGTAGTAAGTCACATCCAAATAGATATAACTCTCCACAATGAATAGGCATAGCCTCTCTAAGAAGTCGTCTACCTTTCTAGACCTCATGCATACATAAATGAAACAGAAAATGATAAGAATGGGAGGATACACACTCAACATCTCATACACCCCGGCCACTCAGATCCAGATCAGCAGCAAATAGCCAATCAACGTCGAGGAAGAAAATATACGGCTGGTACATTGGCAATACAGTCAATATTATAAAGGTGTCAAACCAGCAAGGGGGAGATAGAAAATTAGGTATTTCACAGTGGTGAACCAATGAAGGAGTGAAGTGTCTATTCAACATAGCATTAATATAGTCAACATTGAATAATCAGTCCACTCAAGATTCCATAACACAGTTATCAATTTCATAATAGGGATAGGAAGATTACTTCTACAACCAGATCAGAGATACGTAATAGCTACAGAGGAAGTAACCATCGATCAAATACATAGCATACAGTGCCACGTAACTAAGAAAATTTTATGGAACATTGCAATAAGGAGAGGTGTCATTAAGTGCAA
>MU223384.1:709804-744420 GCA_018584345.1 Thuja plicata
TAAGCCAAGATATTAATTAAATAATTCATCTATTTAATTAATCTCTTCTTTCATCTATAATTCTAGATAAATTAATTAATCTAATTTATCTAATTTCCAAAATATATTTAATTAAAAAAAACCTATTTATTTAATTAAATACCCCCTTTCTTATATTTTTGAATTAAAAAATAAATTTAAAATTCAACCCTAACCTCGATCTACTTGCATATTCCTACTTATCTCAATTACCTCCATGATTCTATCTTAATCAGATAAATACCTTATTTTTCAAATTAATCCTTATCCACTTGCATTTTCCCAACCTACCCACTTTTCCCCTAAGTAACCTGATTCATTAGCCTAATCCTACTCTAAATGTGTGCACATTCCTAAGTATGAGGATTAGGGAAGGAAAGTCCAACTTTGCTTCCTCCATCCCAGTCCTCAGCAAATTTCCATAAAAGCCCCTATTAATGAGGTTGGACTTTGGGCTTTTGAGACATAAATGCCATTTATGGAAAGTCTCTTTTCCCAAATCCCAACCTCACTAAGGTTGACATATGGTCACCTCTCATTAATACACATAACCCTAACCTCCTCAACTCTTATATTTAATCCTACCATTTCCCTCCAATTCAAGGATTGATATTTTATCTCATCTATTATCATATTTGAATAAAAAATCCTTGAAACCATTATCAAATTATCCTATTATGCAAACTCATGCATATCTAAGAGAAACTTAGCCATACTTGTCAAACCTCTTTGAAAAATTCATTTTCAGGTCCCTTGAAAGCCTTAGGAACTATGGAGCACTGTGATGTTATTATGCTTTTGAATTTGCGAGAATACATACAACAATAATATCATGGACAAATCATTGTGACAAAAGAGGCTACAAAAGGGTTCTGTAGACACCTAAAATTGGTCAAGAAAAAACAAAGAAAGAGAAAAGTGAGCAATTAGGCAAAAATCATGAATTTATTGAAAATCAAAGCTATTGGATTAATTAAATCAAAAAGATCAAATAATTGTACAATTGATTTTAATCAATTAATTGTATAGTTAAATTAAATTAAAACCAAACCATTCAAGGGTCCACATCGCTAACATAAATCAATTAAATTTATTAATTAATTCTTATTATTCTCACCTATCACATGGGACAAAACATAAATAAACCAATGAGAATGAAGAATTAAGCTCACGTAGATCAAAGACCAAATTGATTATCCATCATTCATCTTGAGGTGCATCTTGGCCCTTCATTTTGTTCTCTTGTCTCCACATTTGAAACCAAGCTTTACTTTTTCTCAACCTTTGAAACCATCAACCTAACTCACCTCTAATCATGGTTAATTTACTCTACCCCCTACCCTTGGGAAAATTCTATAAATAGAGTGCATTTCTTAATGCAAATCACCACTTTACATCCATTATCTAGAGCATCATCACTGTAGGCATTTCATTTCATAATTTGCATAATAGTGAGCATTTTTGAGAAATTGTAGTGTAATTGAGCTATGATAGGGTAGAATTGCATCATTTAAGGCTTACTCTCTCATTCTAGGACTGTCACTAATGGATGCTAAGTTGAGAGCATTTGATTAGCATTTCTAGATAGGGAATAATGAAATGCATCTTGCTTGTTTGTTTGATTAAATAGCATAAATGTTAGATTTCCCGTTGAATTGAGCATATTTGCAAACTATTTTCATGAAGATATATTTTTTTTATACACAAATAGCGCCCACCATGGGGCTCTTTCCTCATTCTAATGTTTTAATGAGTTTTTGTTGATTTTGAGTGACTTTATTTTGTAGATTTTCAAATTTGTAGGTGTAGTGATGCATTTACGGAGCCAAATAATGCTTATGAAGTAAAGTTTGACACCTTTACGAAGCTAAATTGTGTGTGTTAGGTGAATTATGATGCATTGAAGAGATCTTTCAACGCCTTTACATAGTTAAATAGCGTGTGTTATCAGAAGTCTAACACATTTACACAGAGAAGTGATGCATTCCAAGATTATTCTGACTCCTGTCATATTTATTTTAGCACTCAAATTACATTTTGTAGTTCATTTAATAATGGAATTAACACTTTCTAGCATTTAAATGGTGCTTTGTCTTAAGAAATAATGCTTCATCATCTTTCTGTAATGCGTAACAGGTTTCTAATAGCGTGTATTAACTGTTACTTAGCGCATAGCACTGGATTTAAATTCTATAAATTAAATCAAAATTATGCAAATTAAATGATAATTTTGTGTTATTGGGCAAATTTCAAGCCACAAGAAGGTGCGAAAACTAGGATACTACAAGAAATTGGAGGAGAGAAAAGAAAAGAAAAGTTAGAGTGCATTGAAGGTGGCGATGAATTATGACAAAGAGTTTCAAATAAAGGTGAGCATGCATAGATATTGGCGAATGGTGAATCTTTATCAATCATTTTATAATATGCCTCACTTTGATTTGAATACTACTTCTTTTGATATCCCTATTTGATCTCAATTCTCTCATTTTCAATAAATTTGAGGAATTTACTTTTCGATTTGGATTTCCCCACTTTTCTTTGAGTGTGTTGAACTAACATTTGTGAAGGGGATGCAAAGGATCTAGAACGATTGCCACTAGGTAAGTATCAAAAATGTAAATAAGAAAAAAAAAAATGTTCCTAGCCTTGCTAACATCGAATAAAGGTGATATCTAAATCCCTTCATAATTGCTTAACTTGTGGCATGTCAAAGTTGAAATCTAGATTTAAGTAAAAGAGTTGATTCAAGTCTGGAATAAAAGAACTAGGTCTATGCTCTTCACTTTCTTAAGTGAATCGGAACAAAAAAATACAAACACACTTTAAATCACCTTACAACAAGAGGCTTTGAATGAACCTTTGTTAATCGTGTTTGGAATCGAAGAAGTAGTAGGGATATGCTCTTCACCTTTTAGGTGAGTCAAACTCCCCCACCTACCTATTATTTTCATTTATTTCTTTACATGAACATGCTAGAACTATAGTGGGCCTGCCTCCCGAGATTTCCCTTTCGAGGATGGTGAGAGGAAACGAACCAAAGTGGGAAACAGGATTAAGCCAATCTATCCCACCCACTTCAAAAAAAACCTCATTTAAGTTGAAAAACTTAGAGGGAAAAAATATCAAATGCCTGGACTCGTAGGGTTGATAGCCTAAATCTCGCATCGCAACTACATAGCCTTTGTATGATTCATTTGATCTTTTTCTGTGGAACTCTTATTAAAACCTGATTAATTTTGCAATGCTTACCTTTCTAGAGCCAATTTAAGAGCTAAATTTGACCGTATGTAGCTTTCTTGAAATATTTTATTGTGAAAAGTTGTGGAAATGAGCGAGAATACACACTTTTTGTTTAGGATTGAGGGTTAAGAAAAAGGTTTTTGTGTTTACTGTGGTTGATAATTCATTTTTACAAATAGATAAAATCCATTGAGATATGATAACCATTTAAAACTTATTAAAAAATAATCAATCGGTGACCTTAACAGTGACATATTAGTTTCCCATATATCTTGTGTCATGCATGAGAAGTACTGCAACACTTTTAAACAATCTTGTAACACGTCTAAGAAAACTTTCAACACTTTTCATAACATAAGTGACACATATCAACCATCTTTTGACACTTTTAAACTATCAAGTAGAGCACCTAAACAATCAAATAGCGCGTACCTATTTTCCAGTGAGTGTATACAAGTATTTATGTAGCCTGTACCAAGTCTATTTTGATACATATAGACTAAGACATCAAGATAGTGAGTATCTCCCGTGTCTGCTAAAGAATTCTGAGATCATTTCTGGATACCCTTTGTAGAGTACTCCCTGCCTAGGTCAGAAGGTAGATCAAATTATTATAGGTAAAACATTGGTTTTTCCTCTAATTTCAAAATATGTTTTAGATGACATGTATAGCTAGTGGAGAAAAAAATAAGTGTTTTCAATCTATATTTTTCCCGTTATAAGTATTCAAAGTTGAACTTACCTAAAATCAACAGTTTTTGTCTCCCGCCACTTTTCCGCTATCAAAACTATACCAAAAACTAAAGAAATTACATATTTTTGAATACGACTCTCTTCTCTAGTGTTGTATATGATTTTAAAAATCTAATGAATTGATTTAGCATTTTTTTTATATTTTTTGAATCAACAACTTCTCAAAACTTAATATACCTACATGTACTTTTTAGCAAATTTTCTCAATGTTGTGTAATTGAAACAATATAAATATATAAATCTAGAATCGTAGTTCCGAGATCTAGAAAAGGGTACTTTTACTTTTTTGACATTTTCTATTTTGAACAGAGAACATAATAGCAGAAGTGCAAACTTCAGGTTTTTATGTTTTGGGGGGTTTGGCTGCCAACATGGCATGCCACCTAGGTAGACACAACCCAGCCTAACTCAGCCCAGTCTGACTCGGTTGATTCCTATTGGGTTGAGTCCCCTTAGTACTTTCCAACTCTCGTAGCCCCTTAATGTGTAAATGATGGGCTTGGAGTTTTTTTTCGGTGTTTACAATATCAGTAGGCCACTTAGGTATCATTCGGTGTCACGTGGTGCCTACGTGGACTCGATCGAGTCTGACTAGGTCAAGTCTAACTAGGTCGAGTTAGTTGAGTTAGCCTAAAAGGAAACACTTGACTGTGCTTTTATCCTATTTCATTTTTTGTACATGCTATTTCATTTGTTGTACGTGCTACTTCATTTATTGTACGTGTCATTTAACTATTAAAATGCATTAAAACTATTATTAAACGAGCTACAAAGTGTGATTTTAAGCGTTGAATGAAGTACGACAGGAGATAGAAGAATCCTGGCACGTCTCACTTCTCTGTATAAATGCGTTAGACTTCATATGACACATGCTATTTTACACTGTAAAGGCATTGAAAGATCTCTACAATGTGTCAGAATTCACCGAACACACGTCATTTAGCTTCGGAAAGGCGTCAAACTTCACTTCATAAATGTTATTTGGCTCCGTAAATGCATCACTGCACTTGAAAATTTGAAAATTTACAACATAAAGCCACTCAAAAATACTTAAAACTCCTTAAAGAATAAGGCAAGAGCCCCACGATGGGCACCATTTGTATATACAAGAAATATATCTTCATGAAATTAATTTGTAAATATGTTCAATTCAACATGAAATCTAACATTTAAGCTATTGCATCAAACAAACAAGCAAGAAGCATTCCATGGTTCCCTATCTAGAAATGCTAATCAAATGCTCTCAGCTTAGCATCCATTAGTGATAGTCCTAGAATGAGAAATTGCGCTTTAAATGATGCAAATCTACCCTATCATATAGTTCAATTATACTACAATTGCTCCAAAATGCTCACTATTATGTAAAATATGAAATGAAATGCCTATAGTGATGATTCTCTAGATAATGGATGTAAAGTGGTGATTTGCATTAAGAAATGCACTCTACTTATCGGATTTTCCCAAGGGTAGGGGGTAGAGTGAATTAACCATGATTAGAGGTGAGTTAGTCTGATGGTTTTAAAGGTTGAGACAAAGTAAAGCTTGGTTTCAAATGTTGATATAAGAAGACAAAATGAAGGGGCAAGATGCACCCCAAGATGAGTGATTGAGAATCAATTTGGTCTTTGATCCATGTGAGCCCAATTCTTTACTCTCATTGGTTGATTTGATTTTGTCCCATGTGGTGGTGTGAATAATAAGTATTAATTAATTCATTAATTTAATTCATTTATGTTATCCATGTCTATCCTTGAATGGGTTGTATTTAATTTGATTTAACTATATAATTAATTGATTAAAATCAATTGTATAATTATTTTTTATTTTTTATTAAATTAATCCAATAGCTTTGATTTTCAGTTAATTCAAGATTTTTGCGTAATTGATCACTTTTCTATTTGTTTTATTTTACTTGACCAAATTTAGGTGTCTACAGGTCCCTTAGAGGTTTGAGTGTCTTTCTTGTCTCTCGTCATAGGAATCCTAGTTTAGCAATCCATCATCGATCTTCGTAGGATGTATCATGCCTCATATCAGACCAATCAAATCAATCCCCATCCATCATCCTCCCTATTGGAAAAGATACATGAGATACTTATTATTTCTTTGGTGCTTTTGGATCTTTGTTTATCTTTTATCTTGAGCTTCCTTGTTTTTACCTCCTCAAATTTGCCACGATCCTTTATATCATGGTGCGTTGTAAATGATTAAACTTGGGGTATTGTCTTGATCTTTTGTTTTCAAGTGAGTTAGATATGACCCTTGCATTTTCAACGTGTGATCCGTGTGGTCATATGGTGCACTTGGGAAATACCATTTTCTTGTGTGTTCCTCAGCATTGTATCTACCCTAATTCCATTTTTACTCGAGCATGATACTGGGGAAATCCTTATGTGTTTTTTGTGTCATTCATATGCATGTGGTGCAACATCACCTTGGTTTATCATACCATGATGCTTAGTATCATATGCTACAGTAAATTAAGTGCTCACTATATAATACCTCCCTTTTAGGGTGCTCCTGCTCATATTTTCCTCCCGTCCTTAATTGTCCATCATCCTTCATTTCTCTCTATCCATCCATCCCATTCATCTATCTGCTTTCATTGTATTTCAGGTAAGAAGAGTTGTACTATGAATTGATTTTTAATTATTAATACTTCATGAACTCATCTATTATATTTAAATGTAGTTGTTAATAATTTTAAAAAACTGAAACAACTATAGCTCTCCATCATATTGATTCAAATAGGTTTTTTATTGGATGCGGCTAAGCTCCGTACAAAATGGTCATTGACAAAATTTCAAGAACCACAAAACCTAATGGATTTTCACAAAATTTTCAGCATTTGTTCTTCATGATCTACATATTTTATGGTCAAAAACCACAAAAAAAATGCAAAAAAATGTTGTGGTTTAACAAATTTGAAAAATAAAAGTTTGACCTCCTTTTTTTTTTTTTCGTTGTCTTTGGTGCATTTTGTCTAGAGCTTAGCCCGTGTCATAAATACGCTAAATTTAGGTTATAAATACCCTTTCGGCCTCCTTAATCGTGTTCTATATTTCAAAGTTGCTTCTTTTGAAAATCCCTTTTTGTACAAAATGGCTAATTTTGATTTTAGAGAAATGGAAGCAAGTTTGTTTAGTCCTACTGAGATAGACCCAGCTGCCTTAGCACACTTTGAGTGCGTGTTAAATATCCCTCCTCAAAATTTATCATTTGTTAGACTACAATTTTATGCCTCTGGTCTACTGTTGGACAATAACTCCTTAAGCCCTATTATTAATCAATATTTTAGCCTATGGGATAACAATTATCTTCAAGCTCTAGGTGAATATACCCATGGGCAACTAGAGTTTTTTGTGGCTACAAACGAGCATCTATAGCGGCCCAACTTCATCGATTTTGTGAGCACTACAAATGCAACAAAAAATTTCCTATTGCCCAATTTCCAACTGAGGAATTTGATGAATTACGAGTGCGTGTTTCACGGTACAATCGAAGATAAGAAGGAGAAAGAGGTTTATTCTTCAAATTTCAGGTGTATAGACTAGATGATGGGATAATAAGAATAAACTTTTCAAACTTATTACTAGATGCCATAACTGTCATATTTGTTTGAATCATGCATAAAGATAACATATTCTTTTTGTTTTTAGGTGCAATTGTATATCTCTATTTTGTTTTGTTTAATTACAATTGTATCTCTTTTATATTTATATATCTTTTATATTTTTATTTTTTATATTTATATATCTTTTATATTTTTATTTTTTAAGTTATTATGTGCATATTTATTCACACACACATATTATTTATCTTTCTTTAAGAAAATTATATTAATTTTTTTCTATATGTATTCAATACCATTTATTATAAATTGATGAACACTTTACTCTTTCTGTTTGCAAGTCTTTGCGCCTAATGATTCACTATATAGCTCATATCATACTAGTTGTTGTTGCTCCATGATCAATTGCTCCTCTTTGAGAGTTACTGGTAGGGTTTTAATATCTAGCTATCACACATTTATATTTTTTAATATTTTAATATTTCCTCGATTTAAAATTTTAATGATAAAACTTCTAAATACAAGTTCTAATTCATAAGTTTAATTATTTGTATAATAAATAAGTTCTTTTAAAATGTTGGTAGAGTTGTTTAAATTTGCTACAAAATTAAAGTTTGAAATAAAATTTAAACCTCAAAAATTAGAATAAGGATTTTGCACAAGTTTCAAAGTTGAAAACACTAATTTTAGTATGGAAGATATTAAGTTAGTTTTCCATAGATGTTGAAGAATAGTGTTAATTTTTAGAGATAAAATTGTAGTATTTTTGTAAAAAAAAATCAAAGATTAAATTTGAAATTAAGTTCTTTCAAAAAAATTAAATATATAACATAAATTAAATATACTGTCTTTAAATTTAATTTATATGTGATATTATATTTAAATATCTATTTTTAAAAACAATATAAATTAGTTAATAGAAAAACAAAAAACAAAAAAAGCATATTTCATTATTTTTAAATAAAAAATTAAAACCACTCTATAATTCAAATCCTAATATCATTTTAAAATAATTAAAACTAAGATAAATTTATTTATTATTTGCTAATTACTCAAATTATTGTATATAAAATAAAATATTACTTTTAAAATTGTATTATATATAAATAGATTATTTCTCTAATTTAAATAATGTCTAATTTAAACAAATTATTCTCTATTCTAAAACAAAAACTAACAATAACAATAAACAAACCAATCATAATTATTAAAGTGTATAAAAATATTATAGAAAACTATAATTAAATCTCAACAACTCATCGTATAATATAATCTATCACCAATTTTATAACAATTTTTTTTTATACAACCAAATCTTCAAGAACGACAAGAATAAAACAACTCGGAAATGCCCTTCACATTAAGAAAAAAAAAACCATTTTGTAATTCTCCAAAGTAAAAATTTATTGAAAACAACTATTTGAAATCACCAGATGGAAAACTCAAAACAAGCGCGTGGATTGCCAATATGGGCCGACGGATTTGTAGCCGATAAAGTAAAAAAAATTGTGGATTTCTTCGTATTCTCTGTTTTTATTTTCTTCGTCGGACGAGTTTTTTCTCTATCCATCAATGCCGGCCAAGTAAACAAGAATATAATTTAAAATTATATTTCAAATATAATTTAAAGATTTAAACTAATAGAAATATCAAATTGAAAAATAAATAAATATTCAAATTCTTAAAAATATTACATATTCACAAAAGGCACTATTCATCAAAAAAAAAATATTACATATTAATATAAATTGATATTTAAAAAGTCTGTTCAAATTCCAAATACTATATCTAAAATCATCTTTGCATGTGCATGGTGATCATTGCATACATAGTTTAGATGCATCTATTTTAAATTCATGCATCAACTATTAAAATAGTTAAAATTAAAAATAAAACAATATAAAAAGTATTAAAATTTAAAGCAGTTATAAATAGATTTAAAAAAATGAAATTTAGGGCAGACATGCTCATAAAAACCCTTTCCTATTCATTAATGTTACTCCAAGAAATTAGAGTATCATCTACAGCTACAAAGAATCATCTGCAACATCCAAACTTAATAATGGATTTCGTGAGTGCTACTGATGAAACAGGAGCTTTTGTGCCACCCTCAGATGGAGAATTTTCTGAGGAATTACCAGTGCGTATATTGCGGTTCAGTCTTGGAGATGAAGGAGATGGAAGTTTATTCTTCATATTTCGGCTATATAGAGTAGATGATGGGATAATTAGCCTCTCAGAGATTGATAATATCATTTCACAAGACTTGTTGCAGATACAAAATGTTGTCCCCTTTCAACAAATAATGCGGCGGGAAGGAGTGATCCATATTTTTGTTGGGACTCCCAATCAAATAAGCCATCTATTGGCGATCAATGAAATGTATAATTTTCATATAAATTTGCATACATTTACTTATCATGGTCAATATAGTGAAACTTGTGGAATTAGCGAGGAAGAGGCTGCAGAGATTTTGGGATTACCCACAGTGAGGATTGAAGGAGAAGAGGAGGCAGAGATAGATTGTGCAATTTGCCTTGATCCAATTCAGAAAAGTGAGGAAGTGAAAGAATTGGAATGCAAGCATGTGTATCATTATGCATGCATCTTGTGCTCAACTAAAAGAAAGCAGCAATGCCCTTTATGTCGTGCCACTTACTAGAAGTTCAATGTATTCTATAAAAAAATGGCATTGGTGGACTGATTTAGTCTCTTTGCTCATCAAAGAAATAAACGTTTTTTTCAAAATTGTTCTCACCTTGTTTATGATGATATGGTGTTGTTATGAGAGATTATTATAGAGTCGTGCACTAGTTATTGTGAGATTTATTGATTATTTATGCATATAAATTAAATTCATCTGTCCTATTGTGTCTTTAAATGATAAAAATTGGATTTGCTTGATAGCATTTGGACCCTTTCAGAATGTTGTTTGCAATATAGTAGATACAAGGGATGTCCCTCTATGGTTTGGTATTGGGATGTATAAAAAGATTGATACAATAATCCAATAACTTTAATCTTATTCAAGCATATTCTACTAAACAACTCAGTACCAAATGCAAGTGGTGACTCTCCTTTTTTAATGGAAGATTGTATGATCCCTTTTCTTTTCTTTCACAACATTAAATAGATGTGACAATGCTTAAAAAGTCTGCTACCCCTATTTTCCAGACCAATTTCTCCAACCCTTCTATTTTTTAATTGCTTGTGTCTATGGGTGTGATCTATCTCATTTCATGAAATGACCTTTAATTAAGTCATGCAGTCAAACTGATACCTTGTTGTACTCTTCAATGTTACATTGCAGGTCGCACATAGCATTTTCGAACTAAAATATCTAAGAAAAACTTCAGCAATGTTATTATGAATTTACACCCGGTGATTTTAAGTTCAAACAAGTTGCACACAACCCCATAAAATAGTTTTCTAGACTTGAATACGTTACCACATTCGGCATGCATGTCTGGTTTACTCGACAGTTTCCAAAGCATTTTAAACACATCATTTTGTTCAAATCTGCATACACTTAATTACATTATCTGAAATGATATTATTGAGGCATTCTGTCAAATGACTATTCAAATCTTAGTCTCCCAGTTTCTTGATAATCACTTATATATGGTTTTGACAAGGGGTCAAAAATCTCAGAATTTCATTATTCATAACCGAAAGACGTTTGAGATGCTCATTTCTTTTTTACAATCACAACTTCATTGGACTTCATTGTTTATGAGCGATCATTTTTTAGCTTTCAAATTTTGCTTTCTCAAATTTTGAGTATTTGGTATTTAATTAGGTTATGAATGTTCTATTTTTTTTTAGCATCTTTAACCTTTTGAGTTAGAAATTTGAACATTTTGATCATTATGAACAGGAGTTGGTGTGTATGCTCGATTTTTTAAGCCTTTCTAATTCAGTAAGTTAGGAATTTGAACATTTTACACAAATTATTGTTCAAGAGGAACAAATTAAAGAGTTCTTTTTATTTTTCTCAGAAAAAGGCTCATTTTGAAGGCTGGAATTTAAGGTATATTAAAATAGTTAAAATTACTTTGAAACATAATTTTAATTATTTATTTTAAATTTATAACTTCAAAAGATTTTGGACACTAAACCTTTGAGAGTCGTATCAAAACTTTTTAAAATGGGACTTACAGGATATATAGACTAATATAACATAATTGGTCAGTATGTTTTTGGTGAGTGTGCATACTAAAAATCAACATTATTCTTCCTTTGACCTTAGATTTGACTTTTTCTCATCAATTATGCATTTATATTCACTCTCTAAATGCATAATAGCAAAGGAATTCATTGCATCCTTTTGGCATTTGATTCTTTTTTCAAGACTAATTGGACCTTGGTCCTTCCAATGCAACACAAAGGAAATGAATGGGCCTAGTTCACTAAGTTTTTGCATATGATTTGTGTGAACTTCCCCTTACTTTTTTCCAATCGTCATCTAATCATGTCTTTTATGGTATAATTTTCTTTTTTCTAAGTCGCCGTGAGGGGAGACCTCATCCAAAAGGAGCTAAATAATTGTGATGAGTTTTAAAATAACCCCATTCTCTGGGTTATTCTGGAGGTAGGAAATGAGGCCAATTATGTAGAATGAATGAAGGGTTTCAACCCGGATTTGTTTGAGAAGCTTTCTAAAGTTTGGGATAAGTGAGACATTACCATTGGTGGTGTTTCCTTCATGGTTCCTATGGATTCTATTGCAGCAGTTACTGAAATGGTTTCTAAAGGAATGTACCTCCCAAGAAATTTAAAAGAGGATTATAAGAATAACTACAAGAAGTTCTTGTATCCTCGAGAGAAGATCCCTCAACTTCAAAATGGCTTCAACAAGGAAGAACTTTGGGCAAAGTGGAAAGACGGGGCACTAGTACTCATCAAGGTTATCATCTTGGAAGGTAGATATAAACATTTTCACCCCCATTTATTCCCAATGTTAAATCACTTTCGTCATAATATTAAGCTTAATTTTCATTTCTAGATTCTCTTTGGGCTCATTCTTAGACTATATAATTTACATTTATCCTTCTCCCTTGCTTTGGGCCCCAATCCATCTCCAATTGAGAACCCCAATTTTTTTTTGAGCTATTTGTACCATGCTAAAAAGTTAGCACCATGATTAGTAGCTTTGTTAGGACCTATTAGACCCATTTTGCTGATATCAAGGTCTAAATGTTTGTTATGCCTGATCCTAGAAATTTGATTCTCCATTTTCCACTCCTTTTAACTCTCCCCAAGATCCAGTTCAAATTTGAGCTCATTTTTCATGGGACATGTCACCAATAGTGACTTGTCCCTGGGTTTTGGGACCCAAACTTTACCTGGGGCCTGATGTTGGGGTTTCCTCAGGGGGTTTTCATTTGTGGTAGGCCTGGTCAAATTTGAATCCTGAAATGATGGAATTAGCATACAAAACCTCCATCTCTCCTTATTTTGTAATCAAGAATCATATGCAATCATTTTTGGCAGTTAAGTTATCAAGTTTTCAAGCAAGCAAGAGCAATTGGATTCAAGATTTGAAGGAAAGAACCCGAGATCAAGTTCTCCAAGTCTCCAATTCTTCAAGATTATTTGAGTCAATGGATATCTTTTTCATTTGATGCAATTTTCTCTCCCATGATGTACAAGTAGAGGAATTCTCAATCAAGTAATAAGATGAATCCTTCTATCCTTCTCCGCTCTCCTTCTTTGCAAGTTTTATCAAGCATATCTACATTCAAGATCTAGGAGTGGAAATGATAGATCTATGCATTTGTGAGGGAATCCTTGATTCTACATCTCATTCCAAGGTCAACTCTTTTTATTTCAAGCACATTCAACCATCTTCATGAATATGAGAAATTTCTACATCTGTCAATGAGGGTTTGTGCAAGGTGAATATATTGTTACCTTTCTATTTACAATCCTTTGTGCAATTTAATTTCATTTCTAAGTTTGATTTCTAAAAAGGGTTTTTACTAAGGAAAACCCCTTTAGCCACCCTTTTTCCCCATTTCCTGTGTGCAGGAACATGCTATGGATCTTTCGGATCTGATAAGGGAAGATCCAAAATAGTCAGACGGTCTATAAAAAAATTAGTCAAAAACACTAGGAACACATCACCATAATTGTCATGTCCCAGGAACATGTCGCCATTTACATCATGCTCCTGCCATTTTTTATTCATCTTTCTATCACATGTCAGCTCTATCTTGTGGTTTGTTTTTCCATCAGTTTCATCTCGTTGTTTATGTGAATCATTGTCCCACTTAGTGTTTGAGTCTCCTCTCAAACCTTGTAGGGAATCTTCCTTCCTAGATGTCCAATTCATAAAAAGGGAAGTGTTCTATTCACCCACACATTCTACCATTTCTCTTCTTCCTTTTTTTTAAGTACATCTTAGGTGAACTTGACTCATAGTATTTCCAATTCTGATTTGGTGTTTAGATCTACATTTTATGCATTACATTAGTCATATCTTTTCTACATTGCATGAATATATATCACTATTAGATGCATGATTTATATTAGATGTTATTTTCATTAAAAAAATAACTATTTCTATTGATTTGAATTGCATATCTATTTCAAATCTTAAATTTACATGAGATCTCCCTTTATTTCATTCTATTGTGCATGTGTGTTATCACATTGAGTCCTACTTATAGCATTCTGGTTAGGAGCAGCCATGGAATTATAGGTTCCTTTGATCCCAAGCCTTCTATTTTTCTATGAATCTTGATGAAACCAACATGCATACTAATGAAATTAATCCTATTATGGAGAAAAAATCTTCTCATTCTTCTCATGATGAAGATGATGCCTTAAAAGTCCCTCATATGTAAGTGCAAAAAATTCCCAATGACATTAAAAATTTTGAACAATGGTTAGGACAAGATAACTCTAATCCCAAGGTTATATCCATTGTAGAGGGTTTGAAAAATTTAATTCATTATGATGAACATGGTGTTAATATCTTGCATAACATCTCTCATCTCATTGATAACAATGCCAATCCTATTAGAGATTGTGCTCAAGATCTAGGTTTCATTCTACCTTGTAAGAATTTGAAAATTTTAATGAAGAGGTCAAAGAATAGTCCAAAGACAAGAGAGATGATATGAAAAATTATAAATTATATTCTTATTATTAATGTAATATGAAAATAGATGATATTGTAGATATTAGAGATATTTTACAATGTAGAAGTTCTTGCATATATAAGAAAGGCAATAAGAGACTTTGATAAGGAGTTGATAAGCTATCACCTGCACAAGATGGAATCACACATCCACCAAAGGTGGATCATCCTCCATTATGAAATGAATTATGTTCCATATGATGAGGATGATAATGTGATATGTGCACTATTAAAGTTGGATCTCACACATGAG
This sequence comes from Thuja plicata, assembly GCA_018584345.1. Classification (NCBI taxonomy): domain Eukaryota; kingdom Viridiplantae; phylum Streptophyta; class Pinopsida; order Cupressales; family Cupressaceae; genus Thuja; species Thuja plicata. The sequence continues at coordinate 724,784 of MU223384.1, forward strand.
ATACAACTATCACCACATAAAGTGGAATTCTCCTACACCATGTGCTAAAATAGGATGTAAACTCCTAGGTGTCTCGTATGCAAACTAAAATGAATGCATTACCTAATTAAGATTAAGTAAATTTTAATTATGAATATTTAATTACACCAACACCCCTCTTAAGTCAGCTTAGGGGAATGCAATTAAACTCACAATGCAATATGGGTCCCATCTACTACATCATGTTAGGTATCCATGTACAGTATGCAAATGCAATACATGAAATTCAATCTCTCACAAAGTGGAGAAAGGGAGAAAACCTCATGGGACAAAACTCCCCTCCCCCTCNCCCCCCCCCCCCTCCTCCCCGAAAAAAAACAAAAAACAAAAAACAAAAGAAAAGATAGATGAAAAAACACAAGATGCATCTATATGGATAGATGACTCAAGACCCCCCAAGAACTACATACAACATGTTTATACAAGCAATTATCCCTCCATAGGAAGGATAGTAGGAGACATGTTATCCCCCCATAATGAAGAAGCTCCATTATTGATGTAGTGTATCTACAAACAAAATATAATCCAATGCCTACAAGCAACATGTCTCCCCTTAGGAAGAAAAAAATACATCATATAATGAAGAAGCCAATCCATGTCAAAATGGAAGAATGAGTAAGGAAATCTCCAAGTATGCATCTCTAAATAGTGAATAGGTATCTCCAAGCATCTTCTATGCTTAATAAGTTATAGTTGTAGCTCACATCACCTTTTGTCTAATTCTATCATCACAATGCCTCCATTCATTCGATCATACAAAATCCATTCTTCACTTCTCAAAATATTTCTATATATAATTTATCTCATACTTAGTCGGCTCCCAAATACATCACAAAACGTGATCAACTTTTATCCAAAAATTGAATATAGTTTGTGATCATACATTATCAAAATTCGGGTAAGAAATAATCCAAATCCAACTTAGCACGATTGGATTCCACGTTACACTCCTTCAATTATCTTGACTATTCAACTTCTCTGTCTCGCTGGTACACTATCTTTGCATAACTTCAATCATATGTACCATAACTTTCATCTCTAAACTCAAAAACTCAAACAACCTAAACTAAAGGTCTACCATATCCCAAAATACCTTCCTCTAATCTCACATGACATAGTTCATCATATATAGTGCTCTCTGCCCAAAATTGTACTCCTGTACTTAGTAAACTGCTTCCTAGACTTGGTCATTTTTACAAAACCTTAACACCTAAATTGTGTTCCACTCTAAGAGACCACTCATAACTATATTGTTTTGGGTAAAAGTACAAACCTGTGTCAAACTTTTACAAAGGAAGAGGACCACGACATGCAAAACTATTAAACTTTAATGACATAAAAGTGGCATTTGTATTTAGAATTTGAAAATGATGTAAACCAATGAAATGTGTAAATTATTTGGATGTAGTTTATGTATATAATTTATTATTTTTTTTTTGAATAAGCATTGACCTAGTGTTTTTTAATTTTTGAAGTCCATTTTTTAATTGCTCAAAAAATGCTGAAAATGTAGGGTCTAGTTCCCTCCATCTAAATATATGCAAATAATTTTTTTTTCCTTTGATTTTAAAATATGTTTTAGATGACCTTACAGCTAGTGCATAAAAAAAGAAAGATTGGTTTTCGGTATATATTTTGTCTGTTATAACTATTTAAAGTCAGAGTTACCCGAAATTAATAATTTTTTTCTCCCTCCACATTTGCCCTAGCAAATCTAAACCAAATAAAAAACAAATTACATATTCTTGAAGAGGACTCTCTCCTCTAGTGTTAAATATAAGTTATAAATTTTTCAAACATGATTTGCTATTTTTTTATTTTTTCGAACGAGCGTGTTCTTCAATGTTAAAATACCTGCTTGGAGTTTTTTCAACTTACAATATAGTATATGTAATTAAAACACCATAAAAATTATATGACCATAGTCTAGACTCCGATCTCTACTAAAATGTATTTTTAGATTTTAAAACAAGCTAAATTTTGATGGGGAAATTAGCCTCCAAACATACATTTATTTAAAAATCTCAATTTTTGCTTGTGTTTCTGCCACATGGGATGCTATATAGATACTTTTGGCCGAACCAGTTTTGGATGGAACTGGTTCGGCCGGACCTGGTTCAGCCGAAACTAAGGCCGACCAAACATGGTCGCGTGGATGACCACGACCCTTCAATCTCATATTTAAAAGAATTTTTTTAAAATAAAAAATACATAATTTTGTAAATTGCGAATTAAAATAAACTTTTTTGAAGAAAATCATTATTTTAATAGTTTTAAGGGTGTATTTTTTGGCATTAAAGGACAACTATGAAACAAAATTATCAAGGAGGTTTGTATTTTTTACAATTTTAGTTTTTATTTTTATTTTTTTGTTTGTAATTAAGTCATTGTTCAATATTAAATTATGAACATGTATCAATATCATTTTTTATTTTTTTATCAAGAGTATATGGTTTTGTGTATGCAGGTGAATGGAAGCTCTCAATTTCAACAATTTGTGCAATGGGGAATAAAAGAAATAGATTAAAAAAAATTGATTGAAAAAGGGATGACAAAATGAAAGGTTATACAAAACATAATCAAGATGAACTTGTTGAAGTTCAAGAAGATGCAATTCAAGAAGAGGCAATTCAAGTAGAGGAACAAATTTGTGGAAATATACCTTTTGATATGGGCAATTTGATGGAGATGAATGAGGAATAATTTTTAGTCAATTTTCATCTGACGAATTGGTACCTGAAAGCACAATAAAAAAACAATGCAAAAAGATTTGGGATGAATATTTTCAAAATAAAAGTCTAATTGGAAAAGCACAATTATTTGTCAGGTTATTTAGGAAAAAAGAAATGAATCCTATTTTAGAGTTGTTAGGTGTTGATAATAAGAAAAACTCAGGAGACAATATAAATCGAACAATAGTTGAAAATTTGCAAGATGCATTGAACGACATTAACAACTCAAGTCGAGGAGCTGATTTAAGTCCTGCACGTAGAGTATTGATGACTACTTTATCTAGTAGGAGGTTGACATAGAGAAAACAAGTACATGCAATTTATGATTTACTGAATGTATCTAGAAGAACTATTCAAAGATATATCAGGAAGATAAATATGTTAGATGAAAATATTCAAAAAATTGGGTTAATATTTGTAGACTTCCTCGAAAAGACAAGATTTCTAAAGATGTAAAAAGATAGGTCATTGAATATTGGACCGCTCACTCTCGTGTTTCTTCTAATAGAAGGGATACTATACAGATGAAAAATGAAGAAACCAGTATGAAAATTGCACACCCAAAACATTTTATAGATATAACACAAAGTGAATTATTTGAATCATTCAAGCAAGAATTTTCAGATGTGAAAATATGTCAAAGAATGTCCGAGATCAATATGGTCAAGGTTTCATGTTAGGAATAAATATGGTCAGGGTTTCATTTTACGGTTCATATTAAGTTTTTTCAATTTCATGTTAGGGTTTGATGTTGGTTTCATATTAGGGTTTCACATGTTAGGGTACGTGCAAATGTTATGTTTAATATGAACTTTGTAATACTAGAATATTTTCTAATGTCTTGTACTATTTTCCTAATGTTTTGTAACATTTTCCTAAGGTTTTGTTAGGGTTCATGTTAGTTACAGTTTCATGTTAGGGCCCAATATGGTTAAGGTTTCATGTTAGGGTTAATGTTAGAGTTTATGTTGATTTATGTTTCAGTTTCATGTTAGGGTTCATTTGTTAGAGTTTATATTTTCCTAAGTAACATTTTCCTACTATTTTGTAATATTTTCTTAATGTTTTGAAACATATGTAATAAAACTAAATTAATTAACTAAATAACATTTTCTTAAGTAACATTTTCCTAATGTTTTGTAATAGTTTCCTAATGTTTTGTAACATTTTCCTAATGTTTTGAAACATGTAATAAAACTAAATTAATTAACTAAATAACATTTTCCTAAGTAACATTTTGCTAATGTTTTGTAATAGTTTCCTAATGTTTTGTAACATTTTTCTAATGTTTTGAAACATGTAATAAAACTAAATTAATTAACTAACTAAATAACATATGATTCTAACTAAAAAATAAAGTTAAATCTACATTAAACAATATTTTATATTTTCTAAAATTAAAACAAAAAAAATCAAATAATAGTACAACTACATTAATTTAACATAACAAAACTGAAAAATATTAAAAAAACATTTAAAACAAAAATATAAAAAAATTTCCTACGTATTTTTCGGCTGAAGTACCCCTATTCCGCTCTGCAAATCTTTGAAGGCGCTCAATGAAAATGAGCCACTCTAACCAAATTTTAGTGTATATATAGTTTTTATGGGTTCCAGCCAAAACTTGTTAGACTGGACTCGGTTCAGCCAAACCGGTTTTGGCTAGAACCCTGCTGCCACATCGACGTCACATGGCACTGTGTGTACGCCATGTATGTATGGCCGGACATGTTTCAGCTGAAACATGTACTGTCAAAATGACCAAAATGGTCCTCAAATGTGACACAGCTCTGTACTTTTACCCTTTCCATAAATGAAAACCCTTATACACTCTTGAATGAGCCACTTTCCAACAATCTCTCCCTTTGGCATTGATGGAAACACTTTGTGAAAAATGACTAAGTGCTCAATACCAAAATAATGACTAAGTACATACTCTACTTTGTATGCATATTATTTCTTCTATATCTCCTCTACTACTCCCAAATTATAATTTCTATCTTTCCTCTATACATGTTTCATATCTACTACTCCCCCTTTTACATCAATGGCAAAGGTGTTAAAAAAAATGTAGTATATATAGTAAAATTGTAGAGTTGCTCACCAAAAATTTCAAACCATGTGTAGTACATCTTGGAAAGAGATTTCCAAGATCTTCACCTTTTACCAAAATCTGACCCATATGGATCAGTCCATTCAGTGCAAATAATGATGTATATGCTCGCTTCAACATAGTAGACATGTTTTCTGTGAGGGTCTTTGTTGTTTTCTCCATGTTAGAAAGTTGTATCTCAAGAATTGATATCTTAGGAGTGATAAAACTCTTTAGTACACCAAATCTTCCCATTACACTCCCTTTCTCTATTTCCAACACACTTATCTTGTCCAGCAGCCTGGAAAATTCTTTGTCTATCTCTAAAATAGTGTGTGAGGAGGTCTCACAACTATGTACCATCTTTTCTAGTGTCTTCATGTCATGTGAAATAATGCCATCAATGTTATGAAGGTGTCTAATAGGATTTATACAATAACTGTATAACTTCCTTCTATGTGCCACACAAGCCTTCGCTTCAGAAACAGTATTGCCCGGTATGCCCAAGTCCCATGCAATAGAACTGAATACTTCCTCTAGCTTCTTTGCCAAAAACATTTACTGAGCTTTTGCTTCTGTGATCTTCTCCAGAGACTCAAAGTGACTATCAAAGTCATCTAATTTTTTATTTAGGTTCTTTTTTGTATCCTTTCCTTGTAAAGTAAAAGGTATAGATAGGAGTTTGTTGATAGTATCAACTACCCTTTCCAACACCATTGACTTATTCTCAATTTTCTTCTCTGATCTCTCTTTTTATTTAGAAAATGCTATGTAGGATAGCTTCATTAAATCATCTTTGACCATGCTCTCCACATCATTATTCAATGTTCTGTCTCCACTTGCTAAAATTATGTGTCAAATGTTGCAGTGAAAGATATATTCAGACAAGCAAAAACTACTGGCTAGAGGTGTAGATGGATAAATCAAATTCAAAAAATTCAACATTGATATCTAGATCACCAAGATGGTAAGGGGAAAATGTCTTGCAAAACTCATGGCAGATTCCAACTTAGAAGAAACCCAAATACACTAGGTGGAATTGGACGGTACATAGGTAAGAATTGAACACTGCCCATGGTATAAATATGTTGTTTATTATTTGAGGCATATGAAATTCCAGGAAGGTCTTACTGATAGTCAGAAAAGAATAATAAATCTCCAAGCAGCCAAGTATGTGCTAATCTAGGGTGATTTATATTAGATAAATAAATATGGTGTCTTGTTTCTTTGTCTAGATATATACCGAGAAAATTTAATCTTAAAATAATTACATGAGGGATTTTTTGATGAACACTACTCAAAAAAATATACGACACTGAAGATCTTACACGTTGGGTACTATTGGTCTCATCTTTTCAAAGATTGTCATTCATATGTCAAAAAATGTGAGCCATGCCATAATTTTTTAGGGAAGCTAAAATATGATGGGGCTTTAAATTTTAGACCCCTACATACCTAGGAGCCTTTCCATATGTGGGGTGTTGATTTCATTAGGGAAATTATTGATAAATCAATCAGAGGTCACAAATGGATCCTGGTGGCTATAGACTACTTTACCAAATGGGTTGAACCAATACCAACCAGGCAAGCTACATTTAAGGTCCTGATCAAATTCCTGATAGAGAATAGTCTAACCAGGTTTGGGGTTCCTTATAAGCTTGTAGTAGAAAATGGAATGTGATTTAGATCAAAAGAATTTTCTAATTTTTGTGACTACTGTGTTATTGTTTTATCGTATTCCTCACCCTATCACCCACAAGGAAATGGTCAAGCAGAGTCTAGCAATAAGAACATATTGAAGATAATTAAAATAATGTTAGATAATAATAAAAAAAGCCTTGGGAGTCAAAGTTAAATATAGCATTATAGGATGATAGAATCACTGTCAAGAAATCTACAGTATTTGCACCATATGAATTGCTCTATGGAAAGGAAGCTAGATTTCCTTTGAATAATTTACTTCCAGTATACAAGTTCATCACAAAGGAACAACTTGAGGACATAAATTTCATAGAGGAAAGGATCAAACATGTAACATAATTGGATGAGATCAGAAGAGAGGCTCAAGAAATAAATATCATATTTTAAAGAAAAACCAAGTGAAATTGTTGCATGATAAGAGAGCACACAATAAGATTTTCAAAATTGGTAATCGGGTGCTAAAGTGGAATGCTAAAGATCAAGACAAAAGGAAGCATGAAAAATTTGAAGCACTGTGGCTAGGGTCTTATATTATTGTCGACAAAGGAGAAGATAATTCTTATTTCTTACATAATACTGAAGGAAAAGTTCAAGAATTCCCCATGCACGCCCAATACCTCAAGAATTTATTTTCTTAGAAGAAACGGGGAGGATTTCTTAAAATAGGTTGTTTTGTTTTTCTTTTGTTTCTTCATGTTTTGTCTTTTGGTTTTCTCTTTAGAGATTTAAAGGTTGGTCCCACAATAGTGTGTCCCACTTTTTGGCTAACTTTGACACGGAGATCAACATTCTGAGAAAAAAATAAACACTTTCAAACACTTGTTGCCGCAAAACTATTAGGAATTTGAAGATGATGTAAACTACAGTATTTTAGGGCTTTATTTCTACTTTTTTTTTTCAATTAAATTCATTTTTCCTTCTCCTTCAAAAAGTGGTTTGTGTGAAAAAACTGTGTTTTTAAGAAGTGACTGTCACTTCGATTAGCATAATTTTTTTTTTAAAATATGATAATAATGTAATTCTTTTGAGATTATATTTGTAACTTCAATATCTAAAGGATGCAATTGATTTCATTCATTTTGGGTCAATATTTCATAGTTTATTAAGTTCTAAAGTGAGAGTAACTGTAATTTAGACATAAGGTCACTTGGATCGCTCTAACTTGATCTGTATATACCGAAATTATTATTTTTTAATTGAAAGGTAACACAAATACTCTTTTCCTACATATTTTTCATAATTTTTTTTATAATTTACTATTTTTCCCGAAGACTTGAGGAGACTAGTTGTTGAATGAACAAACAACCTATGTTTAGTTAAAGTAATATTTGAAAGTGACAATGACCTCAATATGTATTAAAATTATATTCATTATAAATCTTTCTATGAATAACATCATTTTGCATCATGTGTTTCAGAAAAGCATCTAGTTTTGTCCTTGTCCCAGGCCTTGAAAGGCCATTTTTTTGGAGTTTTCTTTTTTCTAAGGAAATTTTTTCATTTTAGGGGTCTTCATGTGAAGGGGTCTGAGGGTCTTCACGCGAAGACCCCTAAATGAAAAGTCTAGCAAGAAACACCCCGCCATAATTTTACCTGAACTACTTCGCGTGAGCTAGGTCGGACATTTTGAATTTGTTTTTTTTAGTTTTGAATGGTATAAAAGTAAAGTTTTTTCTTTTCATTTTTTTACCGACTTGCAATAAGTTAATTCCCTTTTTCTATTATTGATCAATTTTTACAAAGGCATTTTTTGGAGAAGGATTTTTATTTCTATTTCTTTTGAAGGCATAATTTGGAGAGGAGAAATATTAGATCAAAGTATTTTTCTGAAGAAAAGAATTTTTATTGCTGATCTTTTGGAAGACATTTTTTGAAGAGAATAAAAGGGGAACAAGAACGGAAGACAAAGTAAATCTGTTAGAAAAAGGTCACCTAGTACCGAACAAAGAAATTGTGAAGCTACATTGGCATATTATCATAAAACTAAAGAAGGTGAAGGACAAGCTAAAGTAGGAGGTTCAAGTCAAGTCAAAGAATTGCACATTGAAGAAGCATCAGGATCACTCCCTACGTAAGCTCAAGCAGTTGATGTTGGAGAAGGTTCAAGATCACGTGCTCCTATTGGTATGGATGAACTTATAAATTTAGCTCAAATTGTAACGAGAAATATTAATTATCGAAACTTAGATCATTTACTTACAATGGATGTGGAGAATTTGAGATCACAAGCTAATGTTCAACCCTTAAGTCTTGCTAAGAAGAGGTCAATGCATATGATAACAAGAGAAATATTGGCTAAATTTGATAATTTAGAAATACTTGAACAAGACCAATTGCTTTCAATTGTACTTATAAATAAAAAGTTGGAAAGGGCATTAAAATTATTGGGTATAAACGCAACATCAAAGAAGAGAAAAGTTGCTAACATACAAACTGATATGATTGAAAATATTAGGAAAGGTTTGAACAAGGTAGAGAAGTGATCTTGAACTAAAGATAAGACCATTACAAGAAAATTTATGTTGACATTATTGTAGGTAACACTATGCTCCAAAAAAGACAAATATCTTCAGTTTCATCTCGGATTGGTTTTAGTAGGAAAACAATATCACAATATGTTAATAGGAGAATGCTTTTGGATGATAGCACCTTGGAAGGAAATTGGGAAATAATGTGTAGATCTCCTAGTTTTGATAGGATTGATGAAAGAATCAAGAATTTGGTCACATTATTTTGGAATGATAATACACGTCCTTCATAAAAAAGTAGAGATGTTATCAAACATGGAATTTCAGCTAATCAATATGAATATCATACAGAAAATTGGTTGGACACAACACAACATGAAATGTATGTGTCATTTTATAGTTCAAATCCTAATATAAAGATTGGGAAAACATTGTTTGAAAGATTGAATCCATGTTATATCAGGACAAACAAAGTGTTTGAAACTTGTTGTTGTCGTTATCATATTGAATTTGATCTCCACTATCAGGTTTTTCAAAATTTTGTAGAAGACACTTATGGTTTTGAAAATGCCCGTCCTAGTAGATGAAGTGATTTCATCTCAACCATTTTATGTGACAAAAGAGATGATGTAGCTGGACAAATAAATTGCATAAAAGGAATATGTCAAGAATCTGCTGAATTGAATATTTTTCCCTTGAAAAATGAAAACATTGATGTAACAAAGATGGTAAATTGCAAGAGTTACAAATATGTAAAGAATGAAAATTTTTTTGGGAAAGAATCCAAATTGTTAGAGTACGTTGAAGAGGAGATAAATGTTGGAGTATTTATGTAAAAATTTAAAAAATTGATTCAACCCTACATTCATCATGCTTTTTTGAAAAGTGGCAAGCACAACAATTCCAAACACTAAGAGATACTTTCCCACTTAGAACTATTGTATTAGTTGTTGATTTTGTAGAAAACTATTCCTTTTCTCATCAAAAGGAAATTCAATCGGAATACTATTTTTTAGAGCAAATTAGTATTATGGTACATGTGTGTTATTGATGCATGCAATTAGATTTGGGTGGTATTCAGAGCACATTTGAAGCACGCGTCATCAAGAAGGGGTATCATTTTTATATAAGTGATGATAGAGAGCAGATGACATTCATTATGTAGAACACTGCTCCAAGATGTTTTTTGAAAATTTTAAAGAAAGAGGTATAAAAATTTATAAACATTATGTTTGGGCAGATGGATGTGCTACACAATTCAAATACTCTAGGTCATTTTATGCACTATGTAGATATCATCATAATGAAAACATACCACATGTCTGGAGTTTCTTTGAGAGTGGACATGGAAAAGGTGAACATGATGGTGTTGGAGCTTGCATTAAATGTGCTCTATGAATGTATCAAATGAATTATAAGGGAGTTCATATAAAAAATGCACATGATGTTATTTAATGGTGCAAGACACATTTCACACCAAATTAGAATGACACATCATCAGGAATGACTCAAACGGTACCACATAGAAATTTTTGGGAGATAAAAGGTATGCACACATTTTTAAAATTTTCAAGTGTTTAAATTTTTTATGTACATTCTTTATTCAAATTATATTTATAGATTGTAATATTATATATGCATTTGTTCAAGTGTGGATAGAAAAATTATACATGGTTGCAAGCGGATAGAAAAGACGTGATCTTTGCATTCAGTTATGAGTACGAATTGTCACAATTGGACGTTGAACACTAGGGACTACTCATGCTTTTGTTGTCACTACATTGCTGACAATTATGAGGAATGCATCAATCAAGACTGTGGATATGTAGGTGCATGGAATCTAGTGCCACTATTTTTAACTTATATATTTGATAGAGATGAAGATGAAAACTTCGATGATGTTCCTTTGATTTCTACTGATTACGATCATATCTCGGGATTGGTCAAAATTGGTAAGTATATATTTCACATTATATGGTCCATTGAGTTGCATGTGTCTAGATAGATAGATATATAGATAGATAGATCTATATATTGAACTAAGTAAATTTTAAGTTCTCACATGTGTGTGTGTGTGTGTGTGTGTGTGTGTGTGTGTGTGTGTGTGTGTGTGTGTGTGTGTGTGTGTTTGTGTGTAGCTCAATAGACCATATAATGTGAAATATATACTTACCAATTTTGACCAATCCTGAGATATGATCGTAATCAGTAGAAATCAAAGGAACATCATCGAAGTTTTCATCTTCATCTCTATCAAATGTATCAGTAAAAAATAGTGGCACTAGATTCCATGCACCTACATATCCATAGTCTTGATTGATGCATTCCTCATAATTGTCAGCAATGCAGTGACAACAAAAGCGTGAGTAGTCCCTAGTGTTCAAAATCCAATTGTGACAAATTTATACTCATAACTGAATGCAAAGATCATGTCTTTTCTATCTGCTTGCAACCATGTATAATTTTTCTATCCACACCTGAACAAATGCATATATAATATTACATTCTATAAATATAATTTGAATAAAGAATGTACATAAAAAATTTAAACACTTGAAATTTTTTAAAATGTGTGCATACCTTTTATCTCCCAAAATTTTCTATGTGGTACTGCTTCAGTCATTCCTAATGACGTGTCATTCTAATATGGTGTGAAATGTGTCTTGCACCATTAAATAACACCATTTGCATTTTTTTTATATGAACTCCCTTATAATTTATTTGATACTTTCATAAAGCACGTTTAATGCAAGCTCCAACACCATCATGTTCACCTTTTCCATGTCCACTCTCAAAGAAACTCCAGACTTGTGGTATGTTTTCATTACGATGATATCTACATAGCACATAAAATTGTCTAGACTATTTGAATTGTGTAGCACATCCATCTGACCAAACATAATGTTTATAAATTGTTATACTTCTTTCTTTCAAATTTGCAAAAAACATCTTGAAGCAGTCTTCTACATAATGAATGTCATGTGCTCTCTATCATCACTTATATAAAAATGATACTCCTTCTTGATGACGCATGATTCAAATGTGCTCTAAATACCACCAAAATCTAATTATGTGTGTCGATAACACACATGTACCATAATACTAATTTTCTCTAAAAAATAGTATTCCGATTGAATTGCCTTTTGATGAAAAAAGGAATAGTTTTCTACAAAATCAACAACTGATACAATAGGTCCAAGTGGGAAATTATCTCTTAGTGTTTGGAATTGTTGTGCTTGCCACTTTGCAAAAAAAGCATGATAAATGTAGGGTTGAATCAATTTTTTAAATTTGTCCGTAAATACTCCAACATTTATCTCCTCTTCAACGTACTCTAACAATTTGGATTCTTTCCCAAATTTTGTTTCATTATTTACATATTTGTAACTCTTGCAATTTACCATCTTTGTTACATTAATGTTTTCATTTTTCAAGGGAAAAAGAGACAAATCAGCACATTCTTCACATATTCATTTTATGCAATTTATTTGTCCAGCTACATCATCTCTTTTGTCACATAAAATGGATGAGATGAACTCACTTCATCTACTAGGAGGGGCATTTTCAAAACCATAAGTGTCTTCTACAAACTTTTGAAAAACCTGATAATGGAGATCAAATTCAATATGATAACGACAACAACAAGTTTCAAACACTTTGTTTGTCTTGATATAACATGGCTTCAATCTTTCAAACAATGTTTTCCCAATCTTTATATTAGGATATGAACTAAAAAATGACACATACATTTCATGTTGTGTTGTGTCCAACCAATTTTCTATATGATATTCATATTGACTAGCCAAAATTCTATGTTTGATAACATCTCTACTTTTTGATGAAGGGCGTGTATTATCATTCCAAAATAATGCGACCAAATTCTTGATTCCTTCATCAATCCTATTAGAACTAGGAGATCTACACATTATTTCCCATTTTCCTTCTAAGGTGCTATCATCCAAAAGCATTCTCCTATTAACATATCGTGATATTGTTTTCCTACTAAAACCAATCCGAGATGAAACTGAAGATATTTGTCTTTTTTGGAGCATAGTGTTACCTACAATGGATGTCAACATAAATTTCTTGTAATGGTCTTATCTTTAGTTCAAGATCACTTATCTACCTTGTTCAAACCTTTCCTATGATTTTCAATCATATTAGTTTGTATGTCAACAACTTTTCTCTTCTTTGATGTTGCATCTATACCCAATAATTTTAATGGCCCTTCCAACTTCTTGTTTATAAATACAACTAAAAGCAATTGGTCTTGTTCAAGTGTTTCTAAATTATCAAATTTAGCCAATATTTCTCTTTCTATCATATTCATTAAACTCTTCTTAGCAAGACTTAAGAGTTGAACATTAGCTTGTGATCTTAAATTCTCCACATCCATTGTAAGTAAATGATCTAAGTTTTGATAATTAATATTTCTCGTTACAATTTGAGCTAAATTTATAAGTTCATCCATACCAGTAGGAGCACATGATCTTGAACCTTCTCCAACATCAATTGCTTGAGCTTCCATAGGGAGTGATCCTGACCCTTCTTCAATGTGCAATTCTTTGACTTGACTTGACCCTCCTACTTCAACTTGTCCTTCACCTTCTTTAGTTTTATGATAATATGTCAATGCAGCTTCATAATTTCTTTGCTCGATACTAGGTGACCTTTTTCTAGTAGATTTACTTTGTCTTCCCTTCTTGTTCCCCATTTATTCTCTTCAAAAAATGTCTTCCAAAAGATCAGCCATAAAAATTCTTTTCTTCAAAAAAATACTTTGATCTAATATTTCTCCTCTCCAAATTATGCCTTCAAAAAAAATAGAAATAACAATCCTTCTCCAAAAATGCCTTTGTAAAAATTGATCAATAATAGAAAAAGTGAATTAACTTATTGCAAGTCGATAAAAAAATTAACAGAAAAAAATTTAATTTTATACCATTCTAAACTTAAAAAAACAAATTCAAAATGGCTGACCTAGTTCGCACGAAGTAGCTTAGGTAAAATTCTGGCAGGATATATATGTTGTAGGAGATGTCTTTGCAGTGATTGCAGAGCATGGAAATGTAGGAGTTGGTTATTATTTTCTACGTTGTACTGCAGCGAGGATGAAGTTACTTGAACCTGAAGAGAGTGATGGAATGTTTTTCCCCATAGTTTTGTATGCTTTACATCAATATATTGAACTCAATTTGTAAATTTTAAATTTTAACCTTTTAACAAATTTCAAACTTAGTTCGTTTAAATTTATATTGTAAAAATTTGTGAACTGTAGGTTCAGTTGTTTTAGATGGAACATCTTTCAAGAAAATTAAAGTAATTGAGCATGGTATTCACTTTGTTGATTACCAACCAAACAATAAGGTGTTTTAATATAGTCACCTAGTATTTTCCACCTCCATTCGTTGCCATACAGTTAAATCTCAATGTGGATGTTGTCAGTGGAGACTAGATAGTGAGGATCATGAGAGAATATTACATGTTCTCCATGAAACGTATGAACCACTTTCAATTTGGTCTAAAAAGTATATGTATACCTATTTCATGTGTTAGGACCTACTTGATACCTATGGATTAAATTGACTATACTTTGGTTATATATTTAAACATATGATGGACTATAATTTGTTGATATATGATGGACCTATTTGATAGCTCAATGGTTTTAGTATATAAAATTTTATGTACATGCTTTTATATATATGTTTGTATACATGTATGGTTTTATATGTATGCTTTAATTGTTGAACGATTTTTATAGATTTCTTAAATTAGTTAAAGATCCCCTTAAGACAATAGTTTGAACACTAAAACATGATGAAATTAGTTAGATTACTTATGACATGTATTAGTTCTAGAATAAGTTAGAATACTTATTTTCCATTAGTTACATGTATTAACTTGTTATTTTTTATGATATTAATTCTAGATCCCCTTAAGACATTAGTTTGAACATTAAAACATGATGAAATTAGTTAGATTTTTTATGACATGTGTTAGTTCTAGAATGAGTTAGAATACTTATTGTCCATTATTTACATGTATTAACTTGTTGTTTTTTATGATATTAATTCTATATCCCCTTAAGACCTCCCCATAAGACATTTGTTAGATTACTAATGACATTTTTTAGATTACTTATATGTATGCTTTGATTGTTCAATGATTTTTATAGATTTCTTAAATTAGTTAAAGATCCTCTTAAGATATTAGTTTGAACACTAAAACATGATGAAATTAGTTAGATTAATTATGAAATGTGTTGGTTAGAATGACTTAGAATACTTATTTTCCATACTTACATGAGTTAGAATACTTATTGTCTAATCAAATCATCTAATCAACTCATATCATCTAATCAAATGAAACCATCTAATCATATCATATCATCTGATCAAATGAAACCATCTAATCAAATCATATCATCTGATCAAATGAAACCATCTAATCAAATCATATCATCTAATCAAATGAAACTATCTAATCAAATGAAACCATCTAATCAAATCATATCATCTAATCAAATGAAACCATCTAATCAAATAATATCATAAAATCATAGATCATCTTATCAAATGAAAACATCTAATCAAATCATATCATCTAATCAAATGAAAGAATCTAGTCAAATCATCTAATAAAATCATATCATCTAATCAAATGAAACCAGATCTATAAATCTATATAATGTCAAATCATAAATCACCTATGTCTAGAGGTCAGGATAGCATATAAATATATGTCTCGAATCATAAACTGAAAATATAAAACATATAATAATGACATATATAATGAGTCTCAAATCAAAGATATGTTCAACATGTCCTAAACGAGGGAGTCATCCAAGCGCATGTGAACAGAGCGATCCTCTGACTGACTGCCACAACCATCCTTTGGATGTGAAGCAGCAACTGATCCCTGTGAATATAAATGCATGTATATAATAATATTAATGTAAAATACTTGAAACATTATAAATGCATGTTTAAACTTACATATTTTTAAAACTTACCAGACCACTAGTAGGTGTCACATCTGTTGAATATATCCTATGAAGATTCTGTGAGCCCACACTAGAGGTAATATGCTCTACCCAAGTGTCACGACCATCCTTTGGCTATGAAGCAGCAACTGACCACTGCAAATTTAGTACAATAGTTGGTTATATATACATGTGCATAGTATATATTATGTAAAGTACAAGTGTACGTGCATAAATACATGTTACAAGTGTACAAATGCATGCTTAAACCTACATGTATATTTGAAACTTACCTGACCACTAGTAGGTGTCATATGAAGATGCTCTAAGCCCACACTAGAGGTAATGTGCTCTGCTAACTGTGCCTGGAAAATAGCATACATGGAACACACATCAATACACACATCTACAATTAATTGTTCACTAAAACTCCTCAAAAGGAGAAAATAAAAATTTATATACCTGGGTCTCAGAACCAAGAGGATCATCAGCGCACTGCATATCATCAACCAAAATATCATCACCCACACCACCTCCAGTCCTAAATGTCTCTATTAATGAAGAGTTTAGGGGTGTGTGTAGCTAGGAGGTGAGTGTTGTAGAGCCTGAACCACCAGGATGAAATATCAAATCCATAAATGATCCAACATCACTGCCAGTGTCTACCTAACTCAGCCCATGCAACTGCTCATCAAATATGTCTAGGCCCTCAGTTGTGATGCATTTATCTCCAACCCGTAAACTTGGTTCTGCAGCTGTAGACTGATCTATGGGTGCAGAGAACTCTACAAAGTGTTGTGAACTATGATGTTCCTAACTAGATGGTGCAGAGCACTCTACAGAGTGCTGTGAACTATGTTGTTCCTGACTAGATGGTGTATCCTGTGTCACTGGAACTACAGGATCCTATGCAAGTCTGATGACATCTCTGACTGAGTGTACTGGCATCCTCTGCTTGTCTGCAATATAAGAATATGACTCCATGAGATCCTCCAAAAAGTAAAGTGCCACATCCAAATGACTATGATGACTAGAAAGTGCTCGTATCCCTATAGGTGGAGGCAGACCTGTAGCTCTATATACCTCATCACTGACGCCTACAATAGTATTAGATGAAGCCTTAGAAGATGATCTGGCATGACTTGGTATAGTCAAAATATATCTACCCACTGTATCTGATGTGATAGACATGGCTGCAGAAGAAATCTCTCCTATCATGCCCACTACTCCCCTCTGGGAAGCAATGACCACTCTATCTGTAGTAGCAGCCATTGTCGGTGCCAATGTCAGAGTCCTCTGCCCAAATAGCTCTTTATGAATACATATAAATCAATCAGCCCTATGATATTTATCATGGTCTACAACTCTATCGTACCCCTGTCCATAATATTCGAGAAGATCTAAATAGTTAACCTTGAGTCCCAAATGGAACTTAGCGTACAACTGTTGTGCAAAATATAATGGAATCTGGTTGTTATTAGGATACTGACCATGCGCTACAAGAAAATGAGGGTATATCATGCATGTGATCTAAGGACTCTTACACTATGTAACCTGATATTCCCTCACCTTGGCCTTCCCCTCATAAAATGGGAAAACCTCTTGTTTTATGATTTCCTTGGGAACATGGCTCTGGACTGTCTCCAAGGAAACATCGCCTGATACCTCAGCTCTCAACTCTCAAAAAATACTATCAAAAACTAGTGGTGTGAAGGAAGAGTGGGATCACAACCTGATGTCCATTTTTCATATCCTCCAAACTCTTCAATACAATGATACAAATATGTCTGTATATGCAACCTGGATTAGATGTACAGATGGACTCTCTAAGTCAACCCATCTCTACCTGAGCTGTGTGAAAAATATTTGCCAGATCAGGAGTGTGAGGTACATCCTTAGCTGGTACATCATGGGCTGGTACATCTTGAGTGGCCATATATATGTAACATGTGAAAGCTAACTATTAACAATTAAGTACTTGATTACATGTTATAACTCTGTGTAAAATGGAAACAAATATGTGAATATATAAAATTATACTTAAATTTACAATACTAACCTTATTAAGTCTAGTCTTATTAGGTCTTAAGGGGTCCTATTAGGTCTTAAGTGGTCCTATTCTAGGTCTTAAGGATCCCAAGGGTTCTTAAAGAGTTTTATGTCATAGTAGGGATTCTAAAGGAACCTAGGGTGTACCAATAGTCCTAAAGGGTCCTTGGATGTACTAATTGGTATTAATAGGTCATATTTGGTCAAGTAAGTGGTCTTATTAGGTCTTAAGGGTCATAGGATGTACTAATTGGTTTGATTAGGTCATATTAGTCCTATTAGGTCTTAAGTATAGTCTTATTAGGTCTTAAGGGGTCCTATTAGGTCTTAAGTGGTCCTATTCTAGGTCTTAAGGATCCTAATGGTTCTTAAAGAGTTTTATGTCACAATAGGGGTCCTAAAGGAACCTAGGATGTACTAATAGTCCTAAAGGGTCGTTGGATGTACTAATTGGTATTAATAGGTCCTATTAGGTAAAGTAAGTGGTCTTATTAGGTCTTAAGGATAAAAGCACAATAATTTGTCACCCTTTTACAAAGGAAAGGGACAAAAACACCAAAACTGTAAAACTTAAAGGGCATAAAATCTCACATTTCTGTTGAGAATTTGAAGATGATGTAAACTAATGAAATGTGTGAAATAGGCTGAATTATATGCCTATAATTTTTTTTAAAAAAATGAACCAAAATCAATATATTTTTTGAAATTTTAAGGTCTATTTTTCATTTCATGAAAAATACTGTAAATCAAGGAGTTTACTTCCCTCCAAATCATTATAAGTAAAACATGAGTTTTTCCTCCAATTTCAGAATATGTTTTAGATGGCATGTATAGCTAGTGCCAAAAAAACGAAAGAAGTGTTTTTTATGTATACTTTTCCCGTTATAAGTATTCAAAGTCAAACTTAGTTGAAATCAATCATTTTTGTCTCCCACCATTTTTCCCCTATCAAGACTATACCAAAAACCAAATAAATTACATATTATTGAAGAGGACTCTCTTCTCTAGTGTTATCTATGATTTTAAAATTTTTTTGAATTGATTTAGTATTTTTTATATTATCCAAATCAACAACTTCCAAACGCTTTAATAACCTACATGCAATTTTTAACAAATTTGTTCAATGTTATGTAGTCAAAACAACATAAAAATTATATGTCAAGAATCATAGCTCCGAGATATAGAAAAGGGTACTTTTAGTTTTTTGACATTGTTTAGTTTTAGTAGAGAAAAAACTAGCAGAATTGCCAACTTGTTGATTTGGTTGCCAACATGGCATGCCACCTAAGATGACTCGACCGAGTATAACTCGGCCATGTAGTACTCAGTTGAGGGTGACTCGGTCGAGTTTACCTAAGTGGTCGGCCACCCGCAAGTGGTCACGTGGGCGACCCACCCTTTCAATTTGAAAGGTATATGTAAAAGTTGTTTTTAAAAAAAAAAAATCAATTGCGAAATTAAATACTTATTTCAGAATATATAAAGTTTTTTGAGGAAGCAAAAAAGGCATTTTGTGACCGGAGGAGTGTGACTTTGCAAGTTTTGTAATAAAGAAGGATTCTGAAAGCAAA
>MU223384.1:748237-767157 GCA_018584345.1 Thuja plicata
TGTAAATGTCTAGATGTCAACATAAAATATGCATGTAACAATGTACAAATATCTAGATATATAGATCAACATAACAATGTAAATGGACCTGTAAATATCAATGTATCAAAGTACTATCAATGTAAAACAGATGTGCACATATATAATATAGATCTCTCATGTGTAAATCTAGTTCAATAACCACCATGATCACCACTTTGTGTAGGCCTATGTGGATTGTCATCCTGCTGGACCTGAGTCTGTATATGTACAAATATGTATAACAATTTTAAAACAAATTTTATTTTAATATATTTATCCAGACCAAGCTTAAAATGAATAAACTATTTAAAAATTATTTAAATTAAATTTTACCTCTATATCCTGATGAATCAGATCAACGGGCTCCTCTATATCTCCATATGCAATGCCCCTCGTAGTGTCATGTACCTGGTTCAATTTAATTTAAAATATATATAGTTAAATTTATATATATCAATGGAATTTATATAAATAAATTAAATACAAAATTACTTGATTGTTCTTGAATCTTGAAATTAAATGGTTTCAAGTGTACCTGGTGTAATGCACGTCCAATGTCAGATAACTCAGAAGAATGTAAGGACATTGTCTCAGGATCAATAGCCTCATCCATAAGAAAATCTGAGAATCTAGTGTGAAATCAGGAGATCATAGGTGTCTAATATAGGGGATCCTGTGTATGTTGTCGAGGCTATGTAAGATCATCCACACTCTACTGTGGAGCTGTAGGATGTATCTAGACATCCTCCTGTCTAGAGGTACCTACATCTGCATCTCCTTATCCTCGACTGCTACATGTGGAGGATCTCGAGGGCTGGTCTCCTTGAACAAATGAAGAAATATCACGTGGAGGAACCCCATGTGTTGTAGACCTGTGTTGGTAAGCTGCAAGGAGATTATTGACTAAACTAGAGCTCATGTCATGCAGATGATCCTCTGGTAGCCATAATATCTCATATGGAGTGGGAAGTTCATATTAGATGTATGGATCATAAAATCGACTAGAAGGATCAATGCCTATTCTCATCCAGGATCTAAGCATTTACCTAACCACACGATCAGATGACAACTCATCGACCTGAGTCACAATGGTGTTAATGCTAGAAAACATATCTACATGTGCATCCTCAACAGCAACCTATCCATCTCTAGTGTAGGTCTCCAAACCTTTTGGAAGAACCAAAAGGTTTTGACCCACCAATTCCCTCTTACTAGGGGGTTGTGGTGCATCAGGTCATCTACACTTATCCTGGTATCTCCCCCGACCCTGACCAGCATGTGGAGGTAAATATGTGTAATCAACATCATACCCTAAATGGAACTCTGCAAACAATTGTTTGCAGAAATATAAGGACACCTCATCCTTTTGGGGCCACATATGATGGGCCATCAACCATCTGGGATATATAAAAGGAGCTACTAACTGATCTGTACATTTTGTGACCCTATATACTCTAACCACTTTCTTTTCTATGTAATAGGTCCCAAACATGTTCTTAACCTGAGTAACAGTAACAACCCCATCAACTATCCTCCAATAGATAGTACCTATAACAGTGCTAGATAGGCTATGGTACAAAGAATCAATAGATGAATCATCATATGGATTGTATGATTCAACCTTATGAATAATACTCATCAACTCTGTATGAATGCAAATCAATTTCTCCCTATTAGGGATGGTAGCACTATTCTGCAACGTCCTCTCTCTTATAGCTAGAGCGACGTGCATCCTCATGATAGTCTCTTGTTTGCGACTATCATGACTCTGTGGGGTATCATGGCAGCTTGATGATGCTCATGAGGCATGACTACCATGAATGCTAGGGTCTGAACCTGTAGAAGCCATGTGATGTAGAAATATAATATCTAGAGATAAAAAGTGCACTCGCTGCAAGTGGGCACATACATGTGTACATTCACTAGGAAATCAATATAAATATACATGTACATGTGTTAAAAAAAACATGTTTTTAAATTAAAAAATTAAAAAATACCTAGATCTACATACATATTTAAATTTTAAACAAATTCAATTTACATCTTCAACATGAAATTTTTTTTTAAACAAAAGTTCAGAAATTTTAAACAATGAAAATTGTACACATGTACATGTATTAACATAAATATCTGTACATAATATATGTATGTCCATTTGAACAAAAACATTCATGACATCCCCTTAAGAATAAATACATCAAAAAAAGATTCCACATGTACATAACTTTTAAGTGATTTTAAGATTTTAATATATACAATTGATTTATGTAACCTAGTACGTAAAACTTCTAGGGTTTTGTTATGTACTAATATTGAAAATTGTGCACGTAATGAAAATGTCTAGAATGATCAAGTTGTGACAAAAATATTTTTGGCATGTTCTCAAGTAATAAATATAGTGATATATATCCTAAATTAATTCTCTACATAATGATTGCTTCAGATGACTAAAGACTAATTAGATTCATGAAAAAATTTAGTTATGCTTCTAATTTACATTTTGGTTAAATTATATGATTTTAGGCTTTTAAGTTTATGTATAAATGTTTCATAATTTTGGATTTGGGTTTACGTTTATGTTTCAGAATTTTGGATTTGGGTTTGCGTTTATGTTTCATAATTTTGGATTTGGGTTTGCGTTTATGTTTCAGAATTTTGGATTTGGGTTTGCGTTTATGTTTCAAAATTTTGGGTAAATTTTGTGTAAATTTGAGTTTGCATTTAATATAGATTTCCATTTAAATCTTTTTAAACAACATCAACTCTATTCAACCTAAATTTTTTTTTTATAGAAAATGATGAAAAAAAATGACATTATAATGCTAGATTAAAAAAAATTATTTTACATATATTCATAAATACAGTAAACAATTTTAAAAACAAAAAAAGAAACAAAAAAAAAGGGACCTACCTGGAACTCAGCCGAGTTTTCTTCCTCACCTCCACACACTGAATCTTAGCCCCTCAATGTGCAAATGAGGGGCTAGCGGGCTATTTCGGGGTTTTTAAAACGCTTCGTATACTCGACCAAGTATCTCTCGACTGAGACTCCTAGGCCACATAGGCGCCACTCAGTGTCGTCTGGCGCCCACATAAACTCAGCTGAGTATAATTTGAATGAGCGCCTGGAATTGTCCTTAGGGGTGACAGATTATTGTGATTTTACCCTTAAGGGCCATAGGATGTACTAATTGGTTTGAGTAGGTCATATTAGTCCTATTAGGTCTTAAGTCTAGTATTATTAGGTCTTAAGGGGTCCTATTAGGTCTTAAGTGGTCCTATTCTAGGTCTTAAGGATCCTGGGGGTTCTTAAAGAGTTTTATGTCACAATAGGGATTTTAAAGAAACCTAGGCTGTATTAATAGTCCTAAAGGTTCCTTGGATGTACTAATTAGTATTAATAGGTCCTATTAGGTCAAGAAGTGGTCTTATTAGGTCTTAAGGGTCCTAGGATGTACTAGTTAGTTTGAGTAGGTCATATTAGTTGTATTAGGTCTTAAGTCTATTCTTATTAGGTCTTAAGGGGTCCTATTAGGTCTTAAGTGGTCCTATTCTACGTCTTAAGGATCTCGAGGGTTCTTAAAGAGCTTTATGTCATAATAGGGATCCTAAAGGAACCTAGGGTGTATTAATAGTCCTAAAGGGTGCTTGGATGTACTAATTGGTATTAATAGGTCCTATTATGTCAACTAAGTGGTCTTATTAGCTCTTAAGCGTCCTAGGATGTACTAATTGGTTTTAATAGGTCATATTAGTCCTATTAGGTCTTAAGTATAGTCTTATTAGGTCTTAAGGGGTCCTATTAGGTCTTAAGTGGTCCTATTCTAGGTCGTAAGGATCCCAAGGGTTCTTAAAGAGTTTTATGTCACAATAGGGATCCTAAAGGAACCTAGGGTGTACTAATAGTCCTAAAGGGTCCTTGGATGTACTAATTGGTATTAATAGGTCCTATTAGGTCTTGAGTAAGTGGTCTTATTAGGTCTTAAGGGTCCTAGGATGTACTAATTCGTTTGACTAGGTTATATTAGTCCTATTAGGTCTTAAGTCTAGTCTTATTAGGTCTTAAGGGTTCCTATTAGGTCTTAAGTGGTCCTATTATAGGTCTTAAGGATCCTGAGGGTTCTTAAAGAGTTTGATGTCACAATAGGGATCCTAAAGGACCTATGGTGTACTAAAAGTCCTCTTGGTCCTTTGATGTACTAATTGGTATTAATAGGTCCTATTAGGTCAAGTAAGTGGTATTATTAGGTTTTAAGGGTCCTAGGATGTACTAATTGGTTTTAATAGGTCATATTAGTCCTATTAGGTCTTAAGTCTAGTCTTATTAGGTATTAAGGGGTCCTATTAGGTCTTATAGGGTCCTCTAAGTGTCTTAAAGGGTACTGGGATGTACTAAGGCTCCTAGTCCTCCTAGGATAATATTTTACCATCTAACTCTACATGAATACCATATATACATGTAACTCTAAAACATATCTACATAATTGAGAGAGAGAGAGAGAGATTCCTAATATTTACTAACTTTAAAAGAAATTTAAAAACAATTATTTTTAATAATTACTATAAGATCTTAATGGGCATGTGCAGGATCATGGTATGCCAAAAACTAGCTCTAAAAAGTGTGTTGATGTTTTAGTAGGCCCGAGTGTCAGTACACATGGCCAAACCAAAAGCCAATGCACAAGCCTAATCAGATATCAGATTTGAAATCGGATATCAGATTTAAAATTAGATATTGGATTTGAAATCGGATATTGGATTTGAAATCGGATATCCATTTTCAAATCAGATATCAGATTTTTGCCGCTAAAATTTTGCTTTCCATTTAAAATTTCAACATTTGCAATTTTGAACTTTTTCATTCCATGCTATTTTAATTTTTATTTTTTTTTTTACTAATTGTTATAGATATCATTTTTTATAATATTAACATTAGTATTAATATTATAATAATAATACCTAGGAGATCTCTGATGCAGAGACACTAAGCACTAGTGCATGCATTTTAAAAATTCATCCAAAATGGTCCTGTCGCTACCCTTTGCATAGACCCGTATTCTATCATGAATAAATTTTGAATAAAACAATATATGAAACATCGCTTTGGTTAGGATGGGTGTAACTAGGTTCTCTAAACCATACTCCAAGTTGAGCAAGATCCAATGGTTGAAATAGGAGATATGACCCCCACAACAACACCAAGTTTTCTGTGATTAAACACCAAGACTAGACTTGCAAAAAAATCTGAACTTTATTTACATCTCAGAGAATAATTCATACATTTCAGCATCCTATCCACAAAAAATAGAATCTACTATCATTTAATGACTTGATTCCTCTTCCAATCCAACCATTTCTTGGTAGTTATATTCGAAGAGGAATACTTAAAAACTCATATGCATGTGTTTCCCACTAAAAGACAATGTAATCGTTATGTTTGAAAATCTAAATCTTTCCACTATGAAAACAACTCAAAAATAATTAAAAATTATAAACTATAACCTTCCTAATGTGTTCCAACATCTTGGAGACCTATTCTAAACATTTATAACCTCTTAGTAACCCCTAAACAATCCTTGACACTCTTGGACACTATTCACCCACTTACAATGCATATTAGTCCTTTATGACTATTACAATCACATGCTATTTAGAAAACCATTATAGGTTTTAGAACTTCATAGTTGATCTACTTTGATGTAATTGGTATCTCGATAGATTGTACCTCTCTCTCTCTCTCTCTCTCTCTCTCTCTCTCTCTCTCTCTAGGGTCATAAGGTGTCATAAGGGTTCGTAGGGCCCATTAATGGGTCCTAAGATTCCTTAAGACACCTTAAGACCCCTAATATGTACTCTTAGGCTTTTTGATGGGTCGTAAGGTGTCATAAATGGTTGTAGGGCCCATTAATGGGTCCTACGACCCCTTAAGACAGCTTATGAACCCTAAGATGTACTCTTAGGCTTCCTAATGGGTCGTAAAGTGTCATAAAGGGTTGTCAGACCATTAATGGGTCCTAGGACCCCTTAAGACCCCTTACAACCCCTTAAGAACCCTAAGAATACATCTTAGGGTTCCTATTACACATTAATGGGTCTTAAGGGATCATAGGACATATTACTGTGTCTTAGGAGTTGTTAATGGATGCTAGGACCCCTTAAGACAACTTACAACCCCTAAGATGTACTCTTAGTCTTTCTAATGGGTCATAAGGTGTCATAAGGGGTCATAGAACCCATTAAGACACCTTATGACCCCTTAGGAACCATAAGAATACATCTCATGGTTCCAAGTACATATTAATGGATCTCAAGGGGTCATAGGACATATTACTGTGTCTTAGGACACCCTAAGACCCCTTACGACCCCTAAGATGTACTCCTAGGCTTCCTAAAGGGTTATAATGTGTCAAAAGGGGTCGTAGGACCTATTAATGGGTCATAAGACCCCTTAAGACAACTTAGAAACCCTAAGATATACTCTTCAGCTTCCTAATGGGTCGTAAGGTATCATAAGGGGTCGTAGGACCCATTAATGGGTCCTAGGACCCCTTAACACACCTTATGACCCTCAAGATCTACTCTTAGTCTTCCTAATGAGTTGTAAGGTGTTATAAGGGGTCGTAGGACCCATTAATGCATCCTAAGACCCTTATGACACCTTACGAAGCCTATGATGTACTCTTAGGCTTCCTAATGGGTTGTAAGGTGCCATAAGGGGTTGTACGACCCATTAATGGTCCTTCAACCCCTTAAGACACCTTACAACCCCTAAGAAGAACTCTTAGGCTTCCTAAAGGGTTGTAAGGGTTTGTAATGAGTTTTAGGAGTCATTAATGGGTCATACGACCCCTTAAGACACCTTATGACCCCTAAGATGTACTCTTAGGCTTCCTAATGGGTCATAAAGTGTCATAAGTGGTCGTAGGACCCATTAATGGGTCTTAGAACACCTTAAGAAACTTTACAACTCCTTAGGAACCCTAAGAATAATCTTAGGGTTCCTAGTATACATTAATGGGTCTCAAGGGGTCATAGGATAGATTAGTGTGTCTTAGGAGCCATTAATGGATGCTATGACCCCTTAAGACACCTTATGACCCCTACGATGTACTCTTAGGATTTATAATGGGTCGTAAGGTGTCATAAGGGGTCGTAGGACCCATTAAGAAACCTTATGACCCCTTAGGAACCCTAAGAATACATCTTAGGGTTTGTAGTACACATTAATGGTTCTCAAGGGGTTATAGGACATATTACTATGTCTTAGGACACCATAAGACCCCTTAAAACCCCTAATATGTAATCTTAGGCTTCCTAATGGGTCATAAGGTGTCATAAGGGTTTTTAGGAGCCATTAATGGATGCTAGGACCCCTTAAGACACCTTATGACCCCTACGATGTACTCTTAGGCTTTCTAATAGGTTGTAAGGTGTCATAAGGGGTCGTAGGACCATTAGTGGGTCCTAAGACCCCTTAAGAAACATTATGACCCCTAAGATGTACTCTTAGGCTTTCTAATGGGTCATAAGGCATCATAAGGGGTCGTAGGACACCTTAAGAGGCCTTGCAACCCCTAAGATGTTCTCTTAGGCTTCCTAATGGGTTGTTAGGTGTCATAAGGGGTTTTAGGAGCCATTAATTGGTCCTACGACACCTTATGACCCATAAGATGTACTCTTAGGCTTCCTAATGGGTCGTAAGGTGTCATAAGGGGTTGTAGGACCCATTAGTGGGTCCTAGGACCTATTAAAACACCTTATGACCCCTAAGATGTACTCTTGGGTTCCCTAAGGGGTTGTAAGGGTTCATAAGGAGTCGTAGGAGACATTAATGGGTTCTACGACCCCTTAAAACTCCTTACAGCCCCGAAGATGTACTCTTAGGCTTCCTAATGTGTCGTAAGGTGTCATAAGGGGTTGTAGGACCCATTAATGGGTCCTAGGACCCCTTAAGACACCTTATGACCCCTAAAAATACATCTTAGGGTTCCTAGTACACATTAATGGGTCTCAATGGGTCATAGGACATATTACTCTATCTTAGGAGCCATTAATAGATGTTAAGACCCATTAAGACACCTTCCAACCCATAATAAGTACTCTTAGGATTTCTAATGGGTTGTAAGGTGTCATAAGGGGTTTTAGGACCCATTAATGGGTACTAGGACCCCTTCAGACACCTTATGACCCCTTAGGAAACCTAAGAATATATCTTAGGGTTACTTGTACATGTTAATGGATGTCAAGGGATCATAGGACATATTATAGTGCCTTAGGACACCATAAGACCCCTTATGACCCTAAGATATACTCTTAGGTTTCCTAATGGGTTGTAGGGTGTCATAAGGGTTTGTAGGAGCCATTAATTCATGCTAGGACCCCTTAAGACACCTTACGGCCCCTAAGATATACTCTTAGGCTTTCTAATGGTTCATAAGGTGTCATAAGGTGTAGTACGACCCACTAATGGGTCCTAGGACCTTTTAAGACACCTTACAACCATTAAGATGTACTTTAAGGCTTCCTAATGGGTCGTAAAGTGTCATAAGGGGTTGTAGGACCCATTCATAGGTCGTAGGACCCATTAATGGGTCATAGGACCCCTTAAGACACCTTACAACCCCTAAGATGTACTCTTAGGCTTCTTAAGGGGTTGTAAGGGTTCGTAAGGAGACATAGGAGTCATTAATGGGTCATACAATCCTGTAAGACACCTTACATCCCCTAATATGTACTCTTAGGCTTCCTAATGGCTCTCTCTCTCTCTCTCTCTCTCTCTCTCTCTCTCTCTCTTTGTGGGGTTGTAATGTGTCATAAGGGTTCGTAGGACCCATTAATGGTGTTATCTATATATTAAATGTTAGTTATGTATGCAACGATGGTACTTAGTTACTATCATCGGTTGGGAATGGGTGATGACATTTGGTCACAGTGCTTTGGGTTTTATATAAACATTGTACTTGCTCATTTAAGACATCATGATTTGGTGGCTATCGTAAATGTACTCAAGTTATGAATGATTAATAGACTTTGTTACTCTATATTTTTATTTCCCGTAATGTTTATGCATCAGTAAACTAGGTTACCTTGAAGCGGGTAAACATTTGGCACCGCTGCGTAGACGAACTCGAAAGACAGGAACTGGATGGTGTACGGAGATGATGGGCCTATCTGTTGATAAAATTAATCCTGAGGCAGATGATGCACATACAAAACTATACGAAGGGGAAGAAAAATAGACACGGGAGTTTAGAATCCTATTTCAGGCGGTGATAGAAACCTACATCGATCGGGAGGCCTACAAACCAGAAGTTCCAGTGAGTGTAGTGTGGTCAACCATTGAGGCCAATCCTATAGCCAACCAATTGTTAAATAACCTTTCATGGATGTTGGCACAAGTATCACTTGCACAACGCGCTCACCTAGAGCAGAGTGCTCGAGAGGAAGGAAGATAGGAAGTCCTCTAGGAGTACCACGGACGGGGAAGAAAAAGACTTCGGGAGGAACATGATGGAAAATGTCATCGAGAATAGTCATGTCTGAAGGTGATCAAAGGAAGGAGGGACACTGTGAAAAATAAGAATGACGAGGTCATTCCATTGAGATATTCTAATAAAACATGAATAAATAAAAGTGTCCTTTTATTTTACAAATTTTGTGTTGATTATTGGTGTAAAAAAAGCATTTATGCCCAACTAGCTAAATAAGAATAGAAATTTAAAAAGGGATCTCAAGGGAGAACAAGCTCTCCGAAAGATAGTTCTCCACAAACAGCAAGTCGAGCGAAGGGAGATGTTTGGGAGATTTTCTAAAAGACTACCGCAGGGGTAAGTGAAGGCAACGGTCTAGAGGAACCTAACCAGGAGGACAACAGAAGTGAAAACAAGGATCTGTTAGAAGAAACAACGAGCTTGTTCGGGACCCTAACTTTAACCCCAAGGACAGAAGCCCAAAGGAAGGTAGAAGAGGAAGTCGAATGGAGGGAGTACAAGTGTGGAGTTTCCACAAAAAGTTTCAAAGTGATAGAAAGGAACAAGGATCACACCACTCCAAGTAGTTCAAAAACATCAGTTAACTCAAATCACAAATCCAGAGGACTGACATTGACAGGACTATCCCAGCCTGTCGTATAGCCAGTACAACAAAAACCTCTAGGAACCCAACCAGAAATGAAGCAGGTGGTACAGACCAACCACCCACCACCGAAGGTGAATATGGCCGGTAACAAGGAGAAGTTACCCAAGTTCCATGGTGATGAAAAAGAAGATCTTGTTCTAAATTGTCACATGTGTAGGACAAGTTGGTCAGTGAATGGAGTCGTTGACCAGGATAAAATGGATGAAATAGTTTCCCACAACCCTCCAAGGGGTAGCAATAGATTGGTACTCCGACCTAGACAAAACCAGAGTGACAACCTAGGACTTGTTACAGAAGGAATTCTAAAAATAGTTAAGGCTCCTCCAAGATGACAATGAAATCATTTAAGAAATATATGGAACCAAGTAAGGAAAGAAGGAGACCATACGGACTTACGGGCGATGACTAAAAGAACTTGTGGGAAATATGAAAAGTCAGCCAACGGATAGCTTAAAAAAAAGATGGTTTGTTGAAGGGCTGCAATCAAACCTCCAAAGGAAGATGAAGATAGTTCCTCCCACCTCTTACAATGATGCATATAACCGGGAGATGGACCTTGAAAGTGAGAAAAAGACGTCTAAGAAAAAGAAGAAAAACCAGTCCTCTTCATCGGATGAGGATGAGGATGACACTTCAAGAGACGATAGTGGTAGTGATGGAGAAGAAATGAAAAAATTCATTTTACTACAGAAGGATATGGAATGAATTCTTAAAGAATTCAAAAATACAAAGGGTAGCACGAGCAGGAACGAAGAAGGAGACTTGTGGTGTGCCGACTGCAAGGAGGCCGGTCACATGAAGGGCGCGTGCCCAAAGAAAATGTTCTGCAATATTTTCCAAATGGTGGGCCATTCCACAAAGGAATTTATGTTCAACATGAAGACACGAGGAAACTAGCAAGTCTTGTTCATGCAAGAACCATCAACCTCAACAGCCTCTGGGAACACACAAAAAATAGCATCATCGAGCGGCTACAGGAATAACCGTCATGGAGGGAGGGGAAATGACAATAATAACACCAACAAAGGTAGGAGTCACATCTAGTACGATGCTATCGGGAGGTCAATGATTCAATGTCAGGCATGTAGCCAATGGGGACATTTTGTGAGGGAGTACCCGAAGGGGAAAAGCTACAATTTCTTTGCAAATGGTGTGGGCCTAGAGACCACGATGAGACAAAATATCCAAAACCTTGTGTAAACCTCGTGAATATCAAAGGAAATGAAGAGGAGGTGTTGGCGGTTACCCGGGAGCAAGCAAAGAAGGCTACCTATCCACATCCCAAAAAATAAGAAGAAAAGAGTACAAGAGGCCAAAGAAGACAACGAGAAAGGAATGATGGCTGAACAAAAAGAAACACATGATGCCGTGGGAACCTCTCACGGTGGCCAGGTTGAACACAACATTCTAAGGAAAGTAATGCAGACATAAATCCCAGTACAATTTGGAGACCTCCTTACAGCCATGCCACAATTAAGAACAACCCTCCTTAACATGGTACCATCTTCTAACGTACCGAAGGTGACCGAGATGTAGGAAAAACCCCTTGGGAAGGGAAATTTTGTTGAGGAACGGATGTTGTTGGTACTCAACATAGGAAGGCACCCTGCAGTAGTGGAGATGGGAATTATTGGTGCAATACTTACAGATGGGGGATTAGGTGTTAATGTTCCACTAGAGAAAATATGGAGGAATCTTGGGTGACCGACACTGTGGCAACCAACCTTCCAACTGGTAGGAGCAGACCAGCATGGGATCAAACCCATAGTGACATTAATGGCACAAAGGGTAATGATTGGAACCCAAACGTTCATGATGGAAATTGTAGTCATTCCCATAAAGAAGAATGGATATGATGCTCTCCTAGGGAGAGGATGGCTTGTGCAAGAAAAAGCTGAGCATGAATTGGTTATTGAAGACCTGGCATCTTTGTTGAGATCAGACAATGAGGAAGACGTGGACAAAGGGAGACAACACATGGATCACAACAAGGAAGGGGTACTCAAACTCAAAAAGTACTTTGAAGATGACTAAGATTCATTAAATGGGCTCTTCCATTGGCAAATAGAAGATTATGAAGTGTTTCCCTGTAACATGCTACAGGTGGAAGAAGGGCCGGAGAGAGACTCATTTCTACGTGAGTACAAGGAGGGAGAGGCCAGGGTGGAAGAAACCCCAACACACAATTTTGATGAAGAAAAACCAATCAAGTATGAAGAACCGTCAGTGAAAACTGTGAACTTACGAACCGAAGGTAACCCGAAAAACATTCTCATCGGCGATGATTGGAATGTAGTGTTAAAAACAGCAGCATTCAAAATTTTCATGGAGTATCGAGATGTCTTCATGTGGACATATAAAGATCTCAAGGGGGTTCCACTAGAACTATGTGTCCACAAAATTCCGTTAATACCTGGGGCCGTGCCTGTGCGGAAACATCCATAGAAGATGAATAAAAACTTTGTGGCAAGAGTAAATGATGAAATCAAGCACATGCTGGAGGCCGAAATCATATTCAAAGTCCAAACAAGTGAATGGGTCTCACCAATAGTTATATCACTAAAGAAGGAGGCTAATCAAATTTAGATATGTGTCAATTTCAGATGCCTCAATGCAGTGACCATAAAGGATCCATTCCCAATACCGTTCAGTGATAGTATCTTGGAGGAGGTCGTCGGTCATGAGATTTACTCTTTCATGGATGAATTCTCTGGATATAATCAAATATCCATCATAGAAGAAGATAGGCTAAAGACAGTGTTCATAGTAGAGGACGGTGTATGTGCATACACCTGAATGCCCTTCGGTCTCTGTAATGCGTCAGCTACCTTTGAGAAGATTATCCTATAGATCTTTGACAAAATGGAAACAAGGAAATTTAAAGCAATTCTAGATTATTGGTCCATATTTAGCGGTGAGGAAAAGCACATTGGGGCTTTGGGGGAGTGTATGGAGCAGTGTTAGCAAGCCCGTCTGGCACTTAACCCAAAGAAGTGTCAATTTATGGTTCCCCAAGGGAAGTTGCTTCGGCACATTGTATGTAAGGAAGGATTAAAAATAGACCCGAATAAGGTATGGGTAATAGTTGAGATGGAGGCTCCTATAGATGTGAATGACATAAAATTATTCCTTGGACATATAGGGTACTATCAAAAATTCATCAAACATTTTTCTCATGTATCTTTCCCGATGGATCAACTAATGTGGAAGGGAGAACCTTATAATTGGGGAATGGAACAAGGGGAAGCCTTTGAAAACCTTAAGGCAAGGTTGGTAGCTGCACCTATCCTGCCATACCCTAACTGGGATAGAGAATTCCATGTGCATGTGGATGCATCCAACTTCATGATTGGAGTCACATTGGCACAGACAGGTGACCATGGGTTAGATCCCCCTATATACTTTGCAAGAAGACTTCTCTCAAAGGCAAAGAAAAACTATAGTACTATAGAAAGAGAAGTTTTGGGGATGGTGTATGTTGTACAAAAGTTCTGGCACTACTTACTCGCTACCCCATTCACCTCCTTCGTGGATCATCAAGCCTTAATGCACTTCATGAACAAACCACTTATTCAGGGACGAGTAAGCAGATGGTTGCTTTAGTTGCAGGATTTCACCTTTAACATCATAGTACGACTAGGGAAAAGTCACATGTGTGCAGACCACCTATCGCGCATGATATCTGGGGACCCACCTGAGGGGGTGAATGATGACTTCCCAGATGCCCATCTTTTTTGTATTGTTGTTCTTCCTCCATGGAATACAAGCATTGGATAATTATTGTCCACAGGACAATTTCCTGAGGGAATGCCGCCAGGGGAGAGGAGGAAACATGTCTTAAGAAGTAAGACCTTTCAACTTATTAATGGGTTATTGTACAAAGTGGGACCCAACTAGGTACTTTGGAGGTGTGTAATGGAAGAAGAAGTATAGGTTGTTCTAAGGAAGGCCCATGAAGTTCCCGCCAGAGGGTATATGGGACCAGACATAATAGCATAGAAAGTTTTACTCATAGGGCTATGGTGTCCCACATTGTATAATGATGCATGGGAATGGGTGGTAAGTTGCGACACCTATCACAGAGCTGGGAAACCACTCAAGTGGGACTTTATGCCATTAAACCCGTACAATGCTCAAGAGTTGTTTGAGCGATGGGGAATATATTTCATCATACCTCTAAAGGCAAGAAGACACAGGTGTTGATACATAGTGGTGGCAACTAAATACCTTACCAAATGGGTGGAAGCTAGAGCCTTGCCGGATAACTCTGTAGTAAGCATGGAAAATTTTATTTATGAAAATATAATCACATGATACGGTATACTGATTCATCTCACTAGCGACAGAGGAGGGAATTTTGTTAACCATGTAACACGGTTGCTTACCATGGAATTTAAAATATTTCACTCACTCTTGAGCCCCTACTACCCGAGGGCGAACAAGTAGGCTGAGGCTACCAACAAGATACTCGTGTTAGTCATTTACAAGTCATGCAGAGTAGAACATGGGGAATGGGAAGAGTGACTTCAGTCAGTACTATGGGCATACCATATGACTTACAAGGTCACAATAGGACACACTCCATTCCATTTAATGTATGGACAAGATGTCATCATCCTGGTAGAATTTATGGTGCCTAGCCTCTGAATAGCACTTGACAACAAACTGGGCAACATGGAGAGCCTTCAGGAAGAGTTGTATGCCCTTAACAAACTTGAAAAATGGTAGATGTGGGCACAATGGGCAACTGATGTGGCCCAACAATGTCAAAAACATTGGTATGACAAGAACCTTTGACACACCTGACTCCCCGGAACAAATTGTAGTGAAGTACAATGGATGAAACGAAATCAAGCCAAGAAAATTCAAAGTAAAGTGGATAGGTCCCTACAAGGTCCAGGAAGTTAGGATCAATGGAGCAATCAAATTGTGGGTGCTTGAAGGGATAGAACTCCTCGACACTATCAATGGATTGAAACTAAAATTTTACCATGAACGACTAGACAGAAGGCCCCAGTCAAGTTTGCAGAATAATGGTACCTAAAAAAAAAAGTGTTTCAGACGGTGAGACCACCCGACGGTGGAGCCACTGAATAGTGGAAATACCTGACGGTGGAACCACCCGACGGTAGAGCCACTGTAAGGTGGCAACCGAATAATGGAAGTCCATTGTGGGACTTAAAATCCATGGGGTTTAAAAAAAATGATAGCTGAGGGAGGGGAGACAAAACAACCCAGGAAAGGAAAAGAGAGCAGCCGCGCCAGATAAGAAGAGAGCAGCCACATCCATGCCAGATAAGAAGAGAGCAGACATAGCCACATCAGATAAGAAGAGAGAAGCCATAGCCCATGATAGGAGGAGAAGAAAATAAACATGACACCAATGAGAAATAAAAAAATATAGGAGGAGGTCACTTTTAACATCCCGCAGCAGTCGGTAAAGAAGCGAGAGTCGCATGAAGGGCAGACACAGCTGTGAAAAAGAAAGAAATAGTTGTGCGCAGAGAAGGGAAATGGCCAAGTGAATAAGAGTAAAGACGCGGTAAGGAGATATCACACACTGCTGAAGAAGGCCACAGTTACAAGGCATAAAGATAGAAAATATTGAATGAGTTGATTACAGACACAAGTGTTTTAAGACAACCGCCGAAGGGAGAGAAGAACTAACCATTTTTTTGGGGGAGAAACAGTTATGCATTTAGCTGACAAGAGGAGTCAATGGAAAAATCCATTATAGGCATGAAGTTCAGGAATCATAGTCATGGACAAGAAGGCTACCATACTGCCTTCTAGAGTTAGAGTCGCAGGAAACAGACATGCAATTGGGAGTGGCACGAAAAAGCTCAAGTCCACGCAGCACGAGGGAAAGGATGCCATCACCTACCATATGGTATCATTTGAAGGTCTCAATGGACTTGAGTGTAGGAAATGGTGGAATGAAACCCTAGAGGATGACAAAGTGAAAACATTCCTATGGTAGGTTGGTGTCCATTGGGCTATCCAAATGCCCCTATTTTGTGTGTGCAGCTTTGAACCCACTTTGAGGTTCATGATCAAGGGTTTCAACAAGAAAACAAGAGAATTTTTTTGTATCAAAACCACAAGGTCACAGTCTTGTGTGGTGCCAAGGAATTCACACACATCTTTGGCATTCTAGGGTGCAATGTGTTAAAGGTGGAAACCAAAACAAAGAAAATGCCAAAAAAAAGAAAGGAAGCTTGGATAATGTGGGTCTGCCATCCTCTCACTTCGGGGGAGTTGGACTCTATGGTAAAGGAAAAAAAAGAGAGAGGCGTTCGAAAGGAGTTCATAGCAGAGGGTGCCTGGTGTTTCATTCTCAACATAATCAAGAGCAGGTTGACAGGCTCGAATTGTGCCTCCAATATTGCCCTACCACAGATTGGCTATATGCAGGGGTTGATGAATGGCGTATTATATGATTGGGCTTCGGTGTTGGAAGATAGGATGTTAGAGTTTATGTCATTACAACATCAGACTTTTTACATGCCCCATTACGCCATTGGATTATTTCTAGAGGCCACACTCAGGTAGATCCCCGTAGCTAAGTTGGAACTCAAGCCGTAGGGAAAGTCCATAGTGGGAGCCCCTTCTGTGTTTAACTTGAACTATTTGGATACTGGAGGTACAACTAGTGGACAGAAGAAATGTAGCCAATTAGTTGTGGAGTCTGACCCAGATATTGATAGTGGCTGGGAAGCCACTCTGGAGCCTTCTAGGATAGACTCAGAGGAGGAGGATAGTGATAGGTTCGAGGAGGCAGTACACATGGAGGCCATGGAACCCACCTCAGTAGCCCCATTGGTTCATTTTGCAATGCTAGTGTTGTCTGCCTCAACCCACTTGAATTCCTTAGGGGTGGGGAGTCAGACAATTCCCATAGTCAAGCTTCCACCTGAGGAAGAAGCCATGGCCATTATAGCTGAGGGTGATACTGGACCTATGGTAGGGGTGTCAATTATTGTGCAGCCAGTGCTTAGAGGCACTTAGGATGTTTGTGAGGGACAGGTTTAGATAGATCTGGTGGGATCGGATGTCATGGTGATAGTGGACACGATAATTTTTCCAGATTCCTCATTGATGGACCCACCTCCTCCAACCAACACTGCACATGTTAGAGTAATGTGTTGGTTGATTAGTTGATGGTTTCAGTTGGTTCCTACTCCACCATGGGCATTTATTTCTCCTCGCTGGGAGGGCCCTCTAGAGATCATTAGTATCGACTCTGCGGATGTCACAGTAGCTACAGATATTCCATCTATGTCTAAGGAGGATGGGGCTATGGAGACAGTGGCTCCATTGGTCATTCAGCCAACTGAGGGGGAAGGTGTAGCGATGGAGGTACCTTATGGATTTGATTTATCTCATCTGACTTCCCTTACTAGAGCTGGACCGTTGGAGGGCAAGGACGTGGAGGCCTACTTAGCCGACATGGTCACTTGGGGATGTCAGTTGGTGGTGGTAGGCGAGTCTCACACTATGGCCACTGTGGTTCAAGAGTTGAGGCGTCTCCTAACCTTTTCCTGAGCTAGGTGCAGTGCAACATTTGCAGATTGTATAGAGAAAGGGTTGTGACCTGCAGAGGAGATTGTAGAGATTTTGGTTGCCTGGGTTGTTCCTACTCCAGTACTAGAGAGTAAGGTAGAGACTCTGATTTGAGGGCTTAAGTAGACGATTTGGGATGGGTACTATACGTTGAGATGATATGAGTATTGTTGGAGATTTGATTTTGAACAGTTGATTGATTGTATGTTTGTCATTGATGACAACATATAATACACAATAGTACTTCTGTATGTACTTATCCATATGATGACATGAAGACTTGCGTGGATAGATACACGTTTTTGAAATTTTTATTATGCTATGTTCATACACACAGACCTAGATATGATGCTTCAGTAAAGATATGTAATTCTATTATTAACGGTTACAGTTCTGGAGGAATAACGGTTTCAGGCCGACGTATGTAACATGTTTATTGAGTTGCGCCTATCTTTAGGATATGCATGTATGAGTTTTTGATATTAATCTAAAGGCACCAAATGTATTTCAAGAAGATTGCAAAGTTATGGTTAATTTGGTGAAGCCGACTTAGTGAAGCGACGCGTCTATTCAGTTAGTACTTGTGTGGTTGTAATTATGCTAGCGCACTTAGTAGAGCCAACAAGGATGTTAAGAAGAGTTGTCCTATAGGTCCCATGATCTTATACTTGGTGTATATACTTATAGAAGGTCATTTGTGATATGAAGAGTTGTGAAAGCCAAAGATAAGAAAAGCAGAGCAGAGTGTTAAAGTAGCAGAGCTATATTTATCATATGTTGATAATATAGATATTGAAGTAGAAGCTTTCAGAACACAGAGAAGATTGTTATATTTCTTTACAAGAGGTTAAAGCATTGGTGCACAAAAGGAACTGATCAGACAAGCAGTGTCACAAACAACAGTTCACCTTGTTGATACAATGTGTATCAAATAACCAGAAGGTTGTAGCCTTCACCACTTGGACAGTGAGTCTTTGGACAGTGAGTCCACCACCCCTAATAGGGTTATTATAAAAGAGTCCTAACAGGGTTTGACCCTTAACCAGGTCACTATACTACTACATTGTGATGAACAACTCCTAACAGGGTTGGAAGATCTTTTAACAGGGATCACTATAAACAGTATAGTTCTTTGTGGGTACTAATTCCCACTGGGGTTTTTACCATTTGGTTTCCCCATAACCAAATTTATGTGTTGT
>MU223384.1:780255-817559 GCA_018584345.1 Thuja plicata
GTGACTAA
The DNA here is from genome assembly GCA_018584345.1 of Thuja plicata. Classification (NCBI taxonomy): domain Eukaryota; kingdom Viridiplantae; phylum Streptophyta; class Pinopsida; order Cupressales; family Cupressaceae; genus Thuja; species Thuja plicata. Next base: position 780,264 of record MU223384.1, read on the forward strand.
GGAAGTAGTATACACAGGTGTACATACTAATATACTCAGTATGTTGCACATATCATGTTTTTGATACTAATGTCAAAGGGGGAGATTGAAGACATTATTTTTCCATTACTATACTCAGAGGAAAAATACAGTCAGAAAGCATTACCGACAGATAGCAGGCATCACTGGTGGAACACAAGCTATACCGGTGAAATGCAAGCATACCCGAAAGCATAAAGAATTTTGAGAAAAATGCTAAGTATAAATATGAAAAGATTCACCGGCGAACATAAGCATTACTGGCGAACACAAGCATTACCGGCAACACAGTTTCCAGAATCAACCCGATAGGAACAGACAAGCATACCTGACAACATGTTTAGAGAAAGGAACACCGATGATCAAGAAAATTGACCATCAGAACCAACAGACAGATCAAGAACCCGCAAATTGTGGATCTGAGTTTTACACGTCGATTAAAGCAATGTAAATCTATTTATAGAGTTTTATTTTTGTTTTAAATTAGATTAGATAGTCATGCATGCTTTATGTAAATGCTTTAAAGCATCCTAACGGATCTAAAGCATATCTAACTATAGATCAAGATCAAGTTGTATATCTTGAATCTAGAGTTAACGTGTAATTGCATGAATCAAGAATTGAGCCTAGATTAGTATAAATAGATGTTTGTAATCAATTGTGAGTACATGAATTCCTAATGATTGATAGCCATGAAGAGCATCTAAGGAGCAGAAGGCAGAATTCATGCAAAGATCACAAATAGAATATATCAGTTATCAAAGAACACACAAAGGCTACCGACGAGCAGATAAAGGTAATACTCAATCATGGAAGGATGATCAACAGTATTTTTGGAGCTTCATAGGATCTGTTTTATCAACAATTAAAGATTGCATTTATCATCAGATCAAAGACTTATGTAGTTGCATTCTAACAAGTGCATCACATCTAAAATCCTATTGTAGAAGGTGGACTTAACCGTCCCTTGTAAATATCTTAACAGAGTGCACACTTAACAGTGTTGCTAAAGCTTCAAATGAAGTAGATCTTAATAGGTCTCCACTATAATACTCCTAACAGGGTAGGTCATCAGAAGTGACCAAATTGCAAGCCTTAACCGGGTCTTCTTATCTGCAGATAGTGAAGTTTGTGGGTAACAATCCCCACCGTAGTTTTTACTTCCTTAATAGGAGTTTTCTGCAATACCATATCTTGTGTTATGTGTTATCAAATTTCATGTATGTTTCTTTTACTATTACACATCAAATGAAATGTATGATATGATTTCATATACATAAAGAAAGATGAACAAATAGATAAGTTGTTTTACAAACTGATGACTAAGGGTTAGTGGGCTAACCAAGAAAAGTTTTAGAGGTACTGATTCACCCCTCCCCTCTCAATACATCATCTCAATACAATTCCAACACTAATAGGGTTGGAAGATCTTTTAACAGGGAACACTATAAACAGTATAGTTCTTTGTGGGTACTAATTCCCATTGGGGTTTTTACCATTTGGTTTCCCCATAACCAAATTGATGTGTTGTGTAATGTGTTATCTAAATGTGCATTTACTTTGTATCAATCTGGATTAATAAGTTTAAGATAAAGATCAAGTTGCTGATAACTGATTCACCCCTCCCTCATAGTTATCCCTGGAGTATTCTAACAAGTATGTCTCGTCGGACCGTGAGACTACATTGGTGACCGCACAAAGAGCTTAGGAGGAGCTAGGTACCAAGCTAGAAGATGTAGAGAGAGACGTAATCCAACATACCCAGGAGTTAGTGGCTGAGCATGAAGCATGGGTTGTTATAGACAAGAAACTGGCTTGGGAGCAGTGATTGGCAATAGCACATGTGGAGAATGAGGCTGAGGAGAAGGAACTTTTGGAGGCTGCTTTCATGATTAAGTCGGCCTTGGAGTTGTAGATGGTAGCTGAAGAGCACTTGAAGACAAGAAATTCACAATTTTATGAGCTTTGAGCTTGGTTGGGGTTATCCACTGCACCAGTACCTCAAGCAAATAGGCATGCTTCCTCATCAGGGATGCTTCCTCTACCCCCTCTTATTCTCATTCCTAGTTTTATCATGGGTAGTTTGTCATTCCTATTTTTTTGTTTTGTCTCAGACATTTTTTTGTCATCCGGAGATGACTTTTCTTTAGGGGGGATGATGTTAGCAATATATCATATGTTATTTATGTATACGCCGATGGTACTTAGTTACTACTGTTGGTTGGGAACAGGTGATGAAGTTTGGTAGCACCTCTTCGGGTTTTATATAATTTGTACTTGCTCATTGAAGACATCTTTATTTGGTGGCTATTGTAAATGTACTCAAGTTATGAATGATTAATAAAGACTATGTTACTCTATATTTGTATTTCCTATAACATCTATACATCAGTAAACTAGGTTACCCCATTGGGTAAACAAATGGGTCCTAGGATTCCTTAAGACACCTTAATACCCCTAAGATGTACTCTCTCTCTCTCTCTCTCTAGGGTCGTAAGTTGTCATAAGGGTTCGTAGGACCCATTAATGGGTCCTAGGATTCATTAAGACACCTTAAGACCCCTAAGATATACTCTTAGGATTTCTAATGGGTTGTAAGGTGTAATAAGGGGTTGTAGGACCCATTAATGGGTCCTACGACCCCTTAAGACACCTTACAACCCCTAAGATGTACTCTTAGGCTTCCTAATGGGTCGTAAGGTGTCATAAGCAGTTGTAGGAACATTAATGGGTTCACGGACCCCTTAAGACACCTTACAACCCCTTAGAAACCCTAAGAATACATCTTAGGGTTCCAAGTAGACATTAATGTTTCTCTACAGGTCATAGGACATATTACTATGTCTTAGCACACCATAAGACCCCACAAAACCCCTAACATGTACTCTTAGGCTTCCTAATGGGTCCTAAGGTGTCATAAGGGTTTGTAGGAACCATTAATGAATGCTAGGACCCGTTAAGACATCTTACAACCCTTATTATTTACTCTTAGGATTTTTAATGGGTCATAAGGTGTCATAAGGGGTTTTAGGACCATTAATGGGTCATACAACCCCTTAAGGAACATTACGACCCATAAGATGTACTCTTAGGCTTTCTAATGGGTCACAAGGTGTCATAAGGGGACGTAGGACCCCTTAATGGGTCCTAGGACCCCTTAAGAGACCTTACAACCCATAAGATGTACTCTTAGGCTTCCTAATGGGTCGTAACATGTCATAAGGGGTAGTAGGAGACAATAGTTTGTCCTAAGACACCTTACAACCCCTAAGATGTCCTCTTAGGCTTCCTAATGGGCTATAAGGTGTCATAAGGGGTCGTAGGACCCATTAATAAGTCCTAGGATCTGTTAAAACACCTTACAACCCCTAGGATGTACTCTTAGGCTTCCTAAGGGGTTGTAAGGGTTCATAAGGAGTCATAGTAGTCATTAATGGGTCCTACAACCTCTTAAGACACCTTACAGCATCGAATATGTACTCTTAGGCTTTATAATGGCTCGTAAGGTGTAGTAGGACCCATTAATGGGTCCTAGGATGCCTTATGACACCTTATGACCCCTTAGGAACCCTAAGAATACATCTTAGGGTCCCGAGTACATATTAATGGGTCTCAACGGGTCATAGGACATATTACTCTATCTTACGAGCCATTAATGGATGTTAAGACCCCTTAAGACACCTTATGACCCCTAAGAAGTACTCTTAGGCTTTCTAATGGGTCGTAAGGTGTCATAAGGGGTTGTAGGACCCCTTAAGACACCTTACAACCCCTTAGGAACCCTACGAATACATCTTAGGGTTACTAGTACATGTTAATGGATCTCAAGGGGTCATAGGACATATTATAGTGTCCTAGGACACCATAAGACCCCTTAAGACCCCTAAGATGTACTCTTATGCTTCCTAATGGGTCGTAAGGTGTCATAAGCATTTGTAGGAGCCATTAATGGATGCTAGGACCCCTTAAGACACCTTATGAGCCCTAAGATGTACACTTAAGCTTTCTAATGGTTTGTAAGGTGTCATAAGGGGTAGTAGGACCCATTAATGGGTCCTAGGACACCTTAAGATACCTTACAACCACTAAGATGTACTCTTACACTTCTAGTGTGTCCTAAGGTGTTATAAGGGGTTTGTAGGACCTATTAATGGGTCCTGGGACCCCTTAAGACACCTTACAACCCCTAAGATGTACTCTTAGGCTTTCGAAGGGGTTGTAAGGGTTCATAAGGAGTCGTAGGAGTCATTAATAGGTCCACCAATCCCCTAAGGCACCTTACATCCCCCTAAAATGTACTCTCTCTCTCTCTCCTAGGTATTATTATTATAATATAAATAATAAAAAATATAATACTAATATTATGCTATTATACAATAGTAATATAATACTAATTTATATAATATAATAGAAATATATATAATATAATATAATACTAACATTACTAAATATCATACTAATATTAATATAATACAATACTACTATTATACAATACTAATATAAATAATAATAATTTAATACTAATGCTATTATCATTTAGTATTTGTATAATATTAATATTATAAAATATGAAATCTATAAAAATCTAAAATCAATATTGAAAATGTTGAAATTTCAAATGGAAAGTGAAATTTTGGCAGGGGATATCTGATATCTGATAATATCTCATATCTGATATTATCTCATATTCGATTTAATATCTCATATCCGATTTAGTATCTCATATCAAATAATATCTCATATCCGATATTATCTCATGTCTGATTAGCCTTGGTATTAGCCTCAGGTTTTGGCTTTGCAATGCCAAACGTGGATGGTCAACCCAAAAAATGTGTTTATCATATTTCCTCTAACCTCCAGACTTCGGCGATGTAGCTGATGACCTTTTTTCACCCAAAATTGATGAAACAAAAAGGGTTTCTTAAAGAGATTATCAGGTTTCCATCAATATAATTGCTGTCAATTTTCGATTTCAATAAGTATTTATTACTTATTTTCTATTTGAGTTACCTCTAAAGTCCCGATTGACAGACTGATTGAAAAATAACTATAACTTTCAAATGGTTTAACCTTTCTAAAATCTGAGACATGTGTCACATTCTATGCTTCGCCTACTATAAGAAAATTAAAAAAAAAACAATTTTGTAAAGTTTAGAATTAGTTAAGGTGGTCAGACACGGGAGTTTTATTATTCTAAAAAATTCGTAGTATAAAATTCATAATTAATTAATTAATTGATAAAAAATTACACAAAAATATGTGTCACATCTAGGCTTGAATCTACTACTTATATCTAGAATCTTGTGAAAATATATCATCATTTGATTGTGATTATGGTGGTCAGACATACACATAATTTTTATCTTTTTCCTGAAATTTTCATACTACTGCATTGAAATCTAAAATTTTCAACAATTAGATTAATATTTTTTTTCAGAAAAGGGCTAGTAGTTTAGAAACTACATTCAATTTCCTACAGATTCTATTCTTACAATGTTTTCACATAAGGTTGATAAGATGTCCAACTTTTTACGTCAAGTTGACTAACCCTGATTTTCTAATTTTTCATTGTTACTTAAGGCCATAGATTGGTATACCATGATCTTGCACATACCCTAATGTTTTCTAGCATTTCTACTACGGTTTCTAATGTTTTGAAAATATTTTCTAACATTTCCTAATATTCTACTACAGTTTTCTATCATTTCCTGACATTTTCTAACATACTAAGTTACAATTTTATAACATAAATGCTAACATTCTATTACGATTTTCTAATATTTTCTAATGTATACTAAGTTACAATTTTTGAATATTTTCTAATGTATACTAAGTTACAATTTTCTAAAATTTTCTAATGTATACTAAGTTACAATTTTCTAATATTTTCTAATGTATACTGAGTTACAATTTTCTAATGTTTTCTAATGTATACTGAGTTACAATTTTCTAACATATTCTAACATTTATTCTATGGTTTTTAATGTTTTCTAACATTTTCTAGCATTCTACTATGATTTTCTAACAATACTACAATAATTGTCCAACATATTCTAACATTCTTCTATGATTTTCTAACATACTAGTAATTTTCTAACATATTCTAAAATTTAACTAATATTTTCTAACATTTCTACAAACTAAACATTATTTAAAGAAAATAACTAACTAAAATAAATAAAAATCATATAAATTATAATAAAAAAGGAGAAAAATGTGTGTACCTGATACTAGTAATAACCAAAAGAGGTCGAAAAAGATTGGGAGGTGCTAATGTCATAGTGGATGTCACTAGTTTTCTCTAAGCCCCAGGTCCACAAAATCTCAAATAGTCAATGGTGAAAATGAAATGGGTTGTTAGAAATTTATAAAAATTCGGCGATTAATGGCTTTGCGTGAAGGTGGTTTCGTGCAAAGTAACCTATGTGGGTTACTTTGCATGAAGATTCCACTTTGCGCGAAGCCACATAACCCCTTCACGCGAATATGGTACTTCACACGAAGCCATCAAAAATGATTTTTTTTTTGAAGCACCGATTTCCTTCGTCCCAAAAAGTGGGACACACTATTGTGATTTCACCCATAAATATGATCTCACTATGTCCATGTATGAACATATGTCCCTAGAAAGAGCTACTATTAGCACATAAATTTTTAATTTAATTATGTCCTTGGAGATCTTTATTAAGCTTTGATTCATTAAGAATTTTGAATATTCATCCTTGATCTTAATATATAAAAGTGTCTTTATTGTCTACACATTTTATCATGAAAATAATTACTGTTGGTTGTTTGTGTAGGTTGAAGAAGAAAAAATCTATAAGTTTTGCATTTTTAGAAAGAGACAACCCGATGGCAACACTTAAAATGAAACACTAAAGAGTGATCAAGATTAGAAGCAAAGGTAATTCCTGAAATTCCATAGACTCATCGCAAAATGTAGGGAGCAAGTATTATTTCCAAAACTTTGGAAAATGTAGGAAGGAAGTGTGATTTCTGAAACTCAATGTAATCATCGGAAATTGCAGGGAACAAGTGCAATTTCTAAAATTCTATGTATCTATTGGAAATTGCAAGGAGGAAGTTTTATTTCCAAAACTTAGTGTAATCATCATAAATTATAGGAACAAGTGCAATTTCTGAAATTCTATGTATCCATCGGAAATTGCAGGGAGGAAGTGTTATTTCTGAAACTTCGGAAAATGGAGGAAGGAAGTACAATTTCCAAAATTCCAAAGAGTGGAACCTATGGGCAATAAAATAGTTTCCATGTGGCTAACGATTTATGAGGAAGGTTGTAGATCATTCTCTGAACAAAAGTTAAGTTTTTATGTTCATAAATTAATATATGATTAACTTGTTTTAATATGTACATGATCTTGTTAGCAGCAAAGAGTATGGAAGGATTCACAGAATGAATGGATGCAAATATTACAGATAGAACAGCTCCTCATGCTGGAGATCACAATTAGGGATATCATCCTTGATATAGATACATATGTCCCTAAAGAATATTGAGAGATATGGTGAGTTGTTGATGGATTATTCCTTGTGACTAAATGTTTCAAAATAATTATCTCAAGGAGATTTAATGCAATTAGTCTGTTATGATAGTTTGTTTGGTTGGACCAGTTAAGAAGTTACAAGTCTTTGTGAAAGGGTATGCCTTTTCACCCAAATTCAATCCTCTTTTATATATATGGGATCATTTTGATGTCTTGAAGAAGAAAAAAAAGATAATCACGAATATAGTTTTTATACAATGCATTTCGGTCTCGTCTCTTGAAGATGCGCGAATAGAGAAGAAAAATTACACAGTTTGTAGTCAGTTGGATTTAATCATACTTATTTCAATATAATTCTAGATGTATTTTCATTCTGAATGGTATTTGTCTTCATATTAATTGATCAGTTCTCCATGATAATCTATTTAATTTAAGTGCTTAAATGTGCTATCTTACGACATAATAACTTGAATTAGTTTTAGATTGAAGATTGGTTGCAAGGCTTCACTCTGTCTTAGTGGTCTTTCATAAAGAATTTAAAATCCATAAGACTAATTGTAGAATCACATTTAAATTAGTATGCATATATATGTCTTTACAGTGATGGTCTTACTTGAGAAGTAAGTTGTTAAAATCGTCTCACAAGGTTATATGTAGGGTCATTTTAAATTGAATTGATAATAATCTACAGAGGATAAAGGAACTAGTCTAATACTGATTTAAGGTGTTTTAATCAATCATCTTCATGGCAGCCAATAATCATATTTATATTTTACAATTAATTTACACAACAAAGAATTCTTTTACGGATTCATTCAATTGCAAAAAAAACATTATTATAAAGCATTCTTTCAAAAGCATTATTCAAATATTCATTTGTTGTTATATTCACAATTCAATTTATCTCAAGAATTCACTTGCCATCTTGAGAGATAACTCAAGTTTTATAAACATTTCTATCTGCTATAAAATGAGGTATAGGCCCACCCGCCTTGGTTCTTCAAAGCCTAAAGTGCAGGGGAGGAGGATAATAATCGATCACTCTCATTCATTGGCCAAGTTAGTTGGAAGATCCCATAATTGATTAGGCAAGCTCATAGGATTTCCAATATGTTGATTTGGTAACCAACATGCCCAATGTGTTATTCCTTACGATAAAAATAATATCCATATTCAGGATGAAAATCAAACTTTTTGTGAGAAGTATTTTATCCTATAGTGAAAAACATTTGAATTCCCTTTGTGAAAATGGTTATCTTGTAGCTTGTCCCTATTCACAATATTCACCTATGGTGAAGGCTTCATATTTCGTAACTATATTTCACACCTGGGTAAACAATTCCTACTCATTATTACTCAACATGTTTTTGAGAACAACTTTCACTGAGTTTCACATTTTAGTTAAAAACATTTCCTCTATCACTTATTGCACCATTTTCACCCATCTTTCACAAAATCTCTTACATCTATGTAAAAAAATTTCACTTCATCTTCAAACGAATGCATTCTCCTCTTTTCAATTGCAATTTTATACATGCCCATGGAAGAAATTTCACATTGGTTTGCATTTATACTTATACATATTTGACACTCTCTGTAAAATCCTTTCACATTCTGAGTGAAAGAAAAATGATATATTCTCTTCATGTAATTATTTTCACAAGCTTTCAAAGTGCATATTCACCAATTGCGTTAAATAATTTTCCCTTTTCCCATACATTATCAGAAATTTAATATGCACCCAATAATCTGCTCATATTTATGACATCCATTTTTTCGTTGTTATTTTTACTATTTATTTCCAGCTCCCTTTCTTCTCATGGATACTACAAGTTTGGGGGACAGCCTTGAGATTCTCCTTACTACCACAAAATCACTATTGTTGGAGCTCTTTCCCAATGGTTTCAATCACAAATATCACTTTCACCAACTACCACCTGACCTAAAATAAGTTGCAACCTGTCATGAATTATAAATCCAGGTTTTTTTATAGCTTACAGGCACTCCAAAAACACTAAAACATAGTCACAATAGCTACCAAGGCAAGGAAAATGGTTTGGAAGCCATTGGAAGACAATCATTATCATTTACAATTTGTACACAACCCCAAAATATTGCCCATAATATTTGCACGGGAAATATTTCAAAGAGATTTTAAGGAACTGGAGTTTTCTCAATCCAATCCTTTCAAAATATCACCACTCGCATTGACACTGGAAAATAGATATGTTATAGTGTATTTGAAAATACAATATTTGAATAAAAAAAACTCCCTCATCATTTATGCTTTGGTGGCCACCTATACCCTATCTCACGGCTTCCAAATTTTGGTATGGGTTGGAGAATGTTAGCAAAGGTTTCATAATTTGATCATACACATACCAATCATATTGTCTTTGTAAGTTTTGAAAACCATTTTCAATAAATCAAAGTTGTTCTTATCATTGTTTCACAGCCCCCATCCAACTCTCCAGCACAAGTAAGGAGAACACGACAAAGGCTGTTGGAAATGACATAGCACCAAATGGTTAAGAGCCTAATCTGTGCCTCTACATTTTGCATTGATATCCATCAGAGTAATTCCAAATTAGGCATTGAAAGGTATTTCATACGCTCGGTTGAGCCTATCATTCACGAGAAGAAAAATCTAAAAATTCTTTCCTCTTAAAGTTTGACCCACTATACATATTATTATTTTTAATTAAATATAAATTAGTTAAATATAACATTTATTTTTCCATTAGACATGCACACAATGTCCATCATATAGTTTTAAAATAGTGGAGTAATTAATTTACTTCCACTGGGTGTTCAAATCCCAAATACTATATCTAAGTTTTGATAAACTGCATGTGCATGGTGATTTGCATGCATAGTTTAGACGCATCTATGTTTAAATCCATACATCAATTATAAAACACTTAAAATTAAAAATAAAATAATATAAAAATTATTAAAATTTAAAGTAGTTATAAATAGATTTAAAGAATTTTTAATAATTTAAATTTAGGACATAAATGCTCACAAAAACCCTTTCCTATTCATTAATGTTACTCTATATCTCAGAATTACTTCCTTTAAATCGTCTAAGCCCTATTCTTGATCCATTTTTTAGTTAAGCCTAGCAAATTAGTGGTAGAGGATCAGGAAGAAATTAGAGTATCATCATCTACAACCGTAAAGAATCATCTGCAACATCAAAACTTGATAGATTTCATGAATGCTACTGATGAAACAAGAGTTTTTGTGCCACCCTCAGATGGAGAATTTTCTGGGGAATTTCCAGTACGTATATTGTGCTTCAGTCTTGGAGGTGAAGGAGATGGAAGCTTATTCTTCATATTTTGGCTATACAGACTAGATGATGGTATAATTAGCCTGTTAGAGATTGATAATATCATTTCACAAGACTTGTTGCAGACACAAAATGTTGTCCCTTTTCAAAAAATAATGTGGCAGGAAGGAGAGATCCATATTTTTGTTGGGACTCCCAATCAAATAAGCCATATATTAGGGATCAATGGAATGTATAATTTTTATATAAATTTACATGGTCAATATAGAAAAACTTCTGGAATTTGCAACGAAGAGGTTGCAAAGATTTTGGGATCACCCACATTGAGGATTGAAGGAGAAGAGGAGGCGGAGATAGATTATGCAATTTTCCTTGACCCAATTTAGAAAAGTGAGGAAGTGAAAGCATTGGAATTCAAACATGTGTATCATTATGCATGCATCTTGTGCTCAACTAAAAGAAAGAACCAATGTCCTTTATGTCGTGCCACTTACTAGAAGTTCAATGTATTCTATAAAAAAATTGTCATTGATGAACTGATTAGTCTCTTTGCTCATCAAAGAAAGAATGTTTTTTTTCAAAAAATTTGTCACCCTATTTATGATGATATGGTGTTGTTATGAGAGATTACTGTAGAGTTGTGGACTAGTTATTATGAGATTTATTGATTTTTATGCATATAATTTAAATTCATCTGTTCTATTGTGTCTTTAAATGTTAAAAATTGGATTTGATTAATAGCATTTGGATCCTTTGCGAAAGCAATCTCAAGATATCCATTCTTATAAAGTCTTCATTCAAATTACTGGGGAAAACCTGTCTCTCTAAATTGCACAAGAAGATTCTCTTCAAATGGTATAATACTCTGTACTTTCAAGCCATTTCCTCTTCTACGCTTATTATTTTTTATTCTAAATATGCGAGAGAAAATGCATTAAAAAATTTGTTTCTCTATGTTGGAAAAAATATGTTACTTTTCCATCTGTGGAAGCTGCATTCTCAGTCGATGCAAGATTTGTCCCCTCTTCAACCTATTTGGTTTGTCCTCCCTAATTTATCATTAGAATTTTCTAAACTGGATCTTGAAAAATATTAGGGGTTCTTTAGGGCTTTTTTGCAATAAATATTGTTCTTTAATTGAAGACATACTGACCATATAAATCTGTGTTCTTAGGGATCCCAAACTCATAGCTCCTAGATTCCTTAACTTGAAGTCTTAGGATCTAGTGCAGGACAAGCCTTGGTTCACCAAACCTAAGATTTCCATGGACGGGTATTTTTTCTCTTAAAATGCTCAAACCCTAATTCAAATTTGGATATTTCCTTTGTTAAACCCTCTTCAGTTGGAACTGATCAAATGGATCTATGTTAAGGCCATAATTATAAGAATGTTTTGAAGGCTATGATTCTCAATAAAATGGGCTTCGATATTTCCTTTACTCAATGCTAAAATGACTAAGTAAAATTTATTTGGGGCTAGAGTTGAATGTTTTGAATAATAATTTTTTGCTGGAAAATGTGAACTGACTTAATGATTCTTTGTCCATTCAGAATATTTTTATGGGGAATCCTTCAGATTTCACAATTCCTCTTCTTCATCTGAACCCTGAGGCCTCAAAACAAATTGGATTTGGGTTCTAGACTTTGAGTAGAATTTTCTTAGAAAATTGTCCGGATTAGTGGATATATTGATTGGCATAGTGTTCCTATTAGTTTTTATATTGAAATCAATTTGAAAATTGTAGTACATAGTCAATGTTAAATTTTGAGAATGTTCATTGGAATATAGTAGATACAAGGGATGTCCCTGGATGTCACAAGGTGGGTATTGAGACGGGGCCAAAGGCACTCCCAACTACCAAACAACCTTGAAGAACTAATGCGGAAGCCAAACAACGCAGTGAGAGAAGAAATAACAGAGATAGGACTTTTATGTTAGCTTGATCAAAATCATTACATGTCGGGCTGTAAGGCCTTCCCGGTTTAAGCCATATATTCAATGAATTAAAATTTTACCTTCATACAAAGAGATCATAGACCTTCGATCTCAATTGTTGGGATTAATGGGAAGTATGTACTGAGAGGGGAGGGGTGAATCAATACATCTAAAAAATTTGTATCCTTTAATCAATTAACCTTTGTAATTGGTTGTATATCCATTCAATCTAATCTATACCATCTTGATGTGAGTTATATAAATTTATAGCATTAACATACATGTGAACATTCATAGAAACATTCATGAAAGTAATTGACACAGAAAAAGATATGGTATCGCAGAAAACTCCTGTTAGGAAGTAAAAACTGCGGTGGGGATGACACGCACAAAATCTTCACTTCTGCAAATTGGAAAGCCCTGGTTAAGGCTTACAATTTGATCACTTCTGATGTTCTACCCTGTTAAGAGTATCAGTGGAGACCTATTAAATTCTACTATGTTAGGATCTTTAGCAACACTGTTGAGTGTGCATTCAGTTAAGAGATTTGTAGTTGGAGTATTAAATCCACCTTCCCTAAAAGGATTTTTACACTTTGATCCACTCATTAGAATGATATAAAATTACAAATTGACTTGGTAAATGCAATCTCCTATTTCTTATATAGATCCAATTTAGTTTACATGAAAAATATTATCACCTAATTGTGATTGAATAATACCTCTGATTCACAGTAGCCTCTATTTTTAGTTATGATAACCAAATTCACTTTTTGTTGTTATTGTTCTTGAAACTCTCAATCTGATCCATAGATGTGCTTGTTCACTTAATTCATTATCTCTTCTCTATTCACATCCTTTTTCATGCATGTATAATCAATGATTGCATCATCTATTTATAAGATGGATTGGCATCATCAATTTTTGAGAAAAGCAATGTTAACTCTAAGATCAGGTTTACAACTTGTACCTAGATCTCCTAGTCTATGTGTTTTAAATGAGTTAGATTGATTAAAGAACTTACATTCATATTTCTTGTCCCTAAAGAAATGGATTTTAAAAAAATCAATTTTCTATAAATATAATAACCTTGCTTTATCTGACGTGGAAGTTAGATCCACTTTTTGTGGGCTACAACTGACTCTCAGTTCCTAACTGTTGGTTATGCTTGACAGTCCTTCTTTTTTGTTCTGTTGGCTTCACTTTAACTATCTATCGGTCTGCACTGTATCCTTCACATCAGGTTCCTCTGTCAAGTTCCTCTTTATCTTTCTTTCTTTGTATTTTCAGTTTACACACTAAGTTGTGTCGTCGGTTCTCTTTGCACTTAGTCATCTTTGGTGATCTCTTTGTATCTAATATTCGGTTGGCTTTGCCCTATCTATCGGTGTATTCTTACCAAAATTGTTGTTTGCATACTAATGGGAAATTAATTTCATCAATCTCCCCCTTTAACATTAGTATCAAAAATTGATATGTGCAAAATACTAACAAAATGTTAAGTATATACAACATATATAATCCTTAGTCATTTTAATGACTCCCCCTATGTATATGTCAGTATATCTATACATATGATATATTTCCTTCTGCATATCATTTTCTAACTATATATATCATTTTCCCAAATGAATATACATATACATATTTACCATTTTCCAATTTGAATGAATGAATACACATCATTTTCCCCTTTTTTGTGTAGTACTCATATCGTTTTCCCCCTTTTTTGATATTAAGGGCAAAGGTCAATACCTTATAGTTTATCAAAAATGTGGGAGTGTGAAGACTTCAGGTCTTCCATCATTTTCTCCAATTGTTCCTTTATGTTCTCAAGATCCATGTGCTTGAGTGTGATCTTTGAGTGCATGTCATAGATGTTCTTTGATACAAACATCTTGGGAGTTGTTATCAGTTGCTGTGCTGAACTGATATGTTGTTGAAGCAGTGTAAGGTTTGGTAGAAGTTGAGCTTGGAGATCAGTTACTTCTTCCCCAAAGTGTGTGTTTTCTTCCCACAGTTCCTTCCTTAACCTTTTGATTTCAATGATTTTCTCATAATGCAACTTTATTGCATTGTCTCCATCAGTGGTTCAACTTTTTGCACTATTTGCTAGATTTGTATATGGCTTTGCAATGTTGTCACTATTCTCTTTAGTAAACTTGTCTATTGGGCTTAGTTGTTGAAATAAGGTTATAGATTCAATTATTATTGGATCTAATTCAGTGATGAATTTTGATAGCTTTACCTTATTGACCGCCACTTCTTGGCTGATGTTTTCAATTAGCTTCTACTATTACCTTTGCTCTACTCTCTCCTCAATTGCATTTTTTGCATCAATATTTTGAGTTGTTATTCCTTCGATTAGAGTGGCTAATTGATCTAGAATTGGCTTGTTCTGATCAATATCAACATCGGGTAAAATTTGGTGTAATAGGTCCCATGTTGTCTCTAGTACCATGGAGTCTCTGTGTTGTTTCTTCAGCTTCTCCTATAATGCCTTTCTTTGGCATATTTCTTTGTATTCTTTTAATTCTTCAAAATCAAGTATAGATGGGTCACACTTTGGTATTTCAATAAGTTCATCCAAGGTGACTTCCAACTTATTCTTGTTTGATTTCTTCTTCTTCTTTTGTGAGTCACTAGAATGTAAAACCATTGCTAATTTCTCATCTTTCTCAGTTGTGCTTGATGAAGTTACCTATTGTGATTTTTTTACTACTTGGTATCAGTTTCAACTTGTCAGGTGTCTATAGACATCTCCATATTCACCTTTAGATCTTTGATAGCACATTTGTCAGTTTCCTTAGGAGTGCCATCTTTAGGTTTTTCTCCTTCATCGATGTTCGTAGCTTCATCATTCTTTGTTATTGCATTCTTATCTATTATAGCTGCATCCTTTTATGTATCTCCTCCTGTAACCTTATTGGTGTCAGTTACATTTTGAGTGGCTCTGATGTCTTGCTGACCATCGGTGTTGTCTTTCTTTTCTTCTTCACCTGCATCCTTGGGAGTATCCTTTTTAGGTGACTTGTCCTTCTCTTGTAGAATATTGATAGCTTGTATCAATATTGGCATGTTTCCTAGAATGTTTACTTGTTCAGTATCAATTGTTTTTCCCTCCTTATCGGTTGTTTCCTTTGCAACAATGACATCTTCATCTTTATTAACTTCCTCTGTTGGGTCATCTGTGATGTCAATGATATTTGTATCCACAATATTCTCATTTGTGGTGTCTGTCCATTATTCATCTGCAACATCTACATTCTTGTTGTTGGGTGTGACATCTTCTTCCTTATCTAACTCAATAGATGTTTCATCTTGAGTTGCCTTATCAACATCTTGTTGTTGTAGGTCTTTGTCAGGGCTTTCCTCCTCAGTAGGCCTGTTTATAATCTTACACTGTTTCTTATGGCTATCATGTTCAAGCTCTATAAGCTTTCCTTCAAGAAATTTATATGCTCTCAACTTTGGTGAGAACTCCTTTTTGTACTTCTCCATCATTTCATCTATTTGTACCTTCTTTGATTCAGGTGGCATGAGAGTAACGAGCACTCTTTCTCTTATTTCCTTCACATTCTTCAAGGCAAATGTCCATCTAGAGTATAGTCTATCCAAGAGTTCTCTTGGTACTAAACTACCTTCAAATTACATTGGTACATATTTGAACTTCTACATTTTTTCTATTATGGCATCTTCAACTTTGTTCTAATCCTCTGGATCTAGTTTCAGCCATCTTCTAATCCTAGAATCTGTAATAGATCCTGAGTTTTCAATAGATTTACAAATGTCATCAATAGATTATGGATCTTTTACCTTGACACTTTCTACCTCTATATCTTCATCCTGCTCGGTGTCTTCAATATCCTCTTAGGTTCTAATGAGCTTCCTTCATCTTGTGTTTTTCCCTCTCTTCGGTGTGGCAGCTTTCGTCTTGTATTTCCTTACCTTTCCTTTCTTCAAAGGTGAAGGAGTAGAATCCTTTTATGTTTGGCTTCTTTTTCTTGAAGCAGTCGTTGTCCTTGGCTTCTTAGTTGGTGGAGGAGGTGGTGAATCTAACTCTGTTTCCTCAGAGTCATCTTATTCCTCAGTTTTACTGATAGATAATTTTTCTTCAGTTTCTTCCTCCTCTTCAACTTCTTAATCCTTCTCAATTTCTTCTACATTTGCCGATAGTATTTTCTGGAGATTCTTTACCATCTTGTCCTTCTTCCTGACAATTTTCTTAATAACCAAGCAAGATTTTATTCTTGTCGTGGCCTCCTCATATGTTCCAAACATAGGTTTCTTCTTATCTAATGGTTCATTGATCAAGGAATCAATTGCCTTAGTTACAAGTTCAATGTTTATCTCATACTCTAATGGTTGAAGCCATGTTGTCCTCAGTACAGCGGGCTTGATATATTTATGATCTGTATCAACCATAAAACATATTTCATCTTTATATTTCTCAATGAGTTGTTCAGGGATCCTTACCCTCTTTTGCATTCGGTCTTTAAATACAATGAAGTATTCATCCATGACTATCTCAAAAGTGTCTCCCATTGAAGCTATATGTTCACTGATCTACATGGTGACCGGTTTGGTGTTGTCCCATTTCACATCTCCTATCGATGGGAACATTTCTTGAAAGTAGAAGAAAATACACATTATGAGTGAGCCAAACTTACATGTGTTTAACTTCGCATTGCTGATAGTCTTTAAATTAGCTTTCAACTAATTTAGCATAAGTTCAGATAAGTCTAATTGTGTTCCCTTCTTCATAATTTTATAGGCTATCTCTACTGCACCTGATGCTATGGTGTTAAACATGCTTTCTTGGAAGAATTTATAGCCTAGAATGCATGCACCGAATTTGATCTCATCATTGGTTATGGTGGTAACTTTCAGTCCTCTTCCTTCCCATTTGGCTCATGTCATCTTCTTAGTCTCAACCTTAGGTGGATGCTTTAGTGCTTTTACTTTCTCTATTATAGGGTAATCGGTGACAGCATGGATAACATCTCAGGTTATCACCTTCGGTTCATCAATCCATAGCTTGTGGTTATGCATTCAGCTTAGTACTAGCCGAATCCATTCAGTTTTTAAAACCTTCAGAAACATTAGGGAATTGGTGAGCCCTTTTACTTCTATATGCTTGTGTTCATCTTTCAGTGTTCCATCTTCATTGCATAGCTTCTTATAAGCTTCTTCAACTTCTGAAGTTCATATCTCTACAATCTTGTAGTGTATGAAAGATCGAAGATCTTCCATGAGAAAAACTCTAGCTGGTATACGTGATAATGCTCCAACATCGTCGGGTTGTGAGGCAACCTTAGGATGAATCTTGTAGTTAGGTTCCTCACATGCCAAATTCTTGATGAGCTTGAACTCATCCTTCTTTGTGTTCTTGGATTTCACAGTTCTTGATGTCGAGGCCGTTTTCAGAATTTAGGGCTCCATGTGAAATGTGCAAAAAAATAGATTTGTCGGTTCTATAGAACTTACTGTTTACTCTTGCAAATATTTTTGAAGTGCTTTGGAGTGTTGTGTGTCGATTTGTGGTCACTCTATGATTCAGTCACTTTCTACTCAAAAATTGCCTTGGTCGCTCTGCTCTGGTCAGCGTGAACAATGAGTTATTTTGTTGCCCTATTTATAGTTGTTGCCCTAAAATGTGTATCATAAATTCTTACCAGCTCCTCAGTGTATGAAGATGGAGTTCATTGGTGAAGACTTCATTTTCCTTCGGTGACAATCATAACATTTTGGAGCAGTCATTATTCCTTATTGCTTTTACCAATGGGTTTCAGTGTCATAGACAACTTGTTCACTTTGCTTGTTTACCGACGAGGCTTAGTTTACACTTAGCAACTTGCTTTCTTGTGTTAACCGATGCTTCTCGATAAGTATAGGTAGTCTTAGTTTTGAATGTATATCGACAGGTTTTGGTATGAATACCTGATAGCATAGTATCACAGATTTTAACAAGTAATACCATTATGCATCTTTCTTATGCTAATTTGGCATTTAATCAATATATTATGGAACTGATGTAAAATAATAGCTTGGGGTAATGCAGTTCCATACTTACTTTTTATGCTTAGGTGGGGGTGTTGATGTCACCAGATCCATTGGATGGGGTGTCATCATTTGCATTGCTTTATCCAGCTTCATCATTGTTTGAAGCTTTTCTCCACATTTTGTCTCTATCTCTTCGGATGTCTTCAATGATGTTTCCATTGGGATATGTGCTTGTCTCTATCATTCGGTCTCTGTAGTTTATCTTGAGATGACCAAATTTAGGATAGTGTAATCATGCCATTCTGGGGTTAGTCCAGCCTCTAGAATTTCCAGTCCACTATCTCATACAGTTTGCAGAAATGTGACCATATCTTCCACATGTTGTACAATTTGTCCAAGTGTTGTAATCCCATACATACTAGTTACCGACTCTCTTCGGTTGATAGGGAGTTTCTTGACCTTTAGGCTTCCATTATTTCCTTTTATTTTTCCAGCATTCAAGAGTTGTGTGCCCATTCATTTTGCAAGTAGGACAGTACTTGTCCATGTAGGTTTCCTTCTTTGGTTGTTTAATCTTAGACTTACATTCATATTCTTTAAGTCCTTTCTTTTTACATTTATAAAAAAATCCTATTAATGAAGATGTAGATTTAGGAATATGTTTCATTTTGCCTCTACATACATTTATTGTATGGCCTTGCTTTCCAAAGTAATTGCATGTAATCTTTATTGTTCTTGAATTTATATAGACAAACTTTGGATCAATTTGATTTGATAATTCTCCATTCTCGGTAAAACCTAGACCGGTATTGTTGTTGACTCTTCGTTGTCCTTCAAGAAAATTATCCATTCTTCTATTGCTTTCTTTAGCTTTCTTGATAATTTCATTATGCTGCTAGTGAATTCTTATTTCATGTTTTAACTATTCATTCTCATCCCTTAGTCATCGATAGCTTCTATTCTTTCAATGATTCCAACATTTATTATGTTTTCTTCTTGACTCATAAGATATTTTTATTTGTAATCTCATGGTGATGCTCTGTAAGTCTTTGTATTTCAGACTCCTTTTCTTGTAGCTTTTTCTATGATCTATCTTCTATCATCAATAGCTAGTGTTCTTTCTTGTTCATCTTGTCTAGCATTGTTCATGACATCAATCATCCTTACCATATGTGTCTCTTGACCAATTTGCAGAGATTTAACCTGTCTAGAAAGATGTAGATTGATTTCAGTTAGGCTTGTGATGATTTCTTCTGATGTATCTGATGATTTGCTTGTATTTGATCCTGAAGACTCAAAGAAATATAGTATCTCTTCCTTGTGATAATTTGTTTCATTACAGAAAGATGCCATAATATTTCTTTGATCTAACAGATGTCTCATGTTGATTCGAGCTTCTTTATAGTGTTCATAGAACATCTGAATTTCAAGCTTTTTATTCTCAAAAATTTTATCAAGTCTGTACTTCTCCATTGTATGATCTTCTCTCTTAAGCCTTTAAGATTTCTAAGAAGAGACTTAGCTCTGATACAAATTGTTTGGATTAATGGGAAGTATGTACTGAGAGGGGAGGGGTGAATCAGTACCTCTAAAATTTTTGTATCCTTTAATCAATTAACCTTTGTAATCAACTGTATATCCATTAAATCTGATCTATACCATCTTGATGTGAGTTATATCAATTTATAACATTAACATACATGGGAACATTCATAGAAACATTCATGAAAGTAATTGACACATAACACAAGATATGATATCACAAAAAACTCCTGTTAGGAAGTGAAAACTGCGGTGGGGATGACACCCACAAAATATTCACTATATGCAGATTGGAAGGGGCCGGTTAAGGATTATAATTTGATCACTTCTGATGATCTACCCTGTTAAGAGTATCAATGGAGAATTGTTAAATTCTACTCTGTTAGGAGCTTTAGCAACACTGTTGAGTGTGCACTGGGTTAAGAGATTTGTAGTTGGAATGTTAAATCCACCTTCCTTGAAATAATTTTTACACTTTTCTCCACTTTTTAGAATGATAGAAAATTACAAATTGACCTAGTAAATGCAATCTCCTATTGTTGATACAGATCCAATTTAGTTTACATGAAAAATATTATCACCTAAATGTGATTGAATAATACCTTTGATTCTCGGTACCCTCTATTCTTGGTTCTGATAACAAAATTTACCTTTTTTTGTTCTTGTTCTTGAAACTCTCAATCCGATCCATAGATGTGCTTTTTGGCTTCATTCACTCTCTGTTCTGTATTCACATCCTTTTCATGCATGTATAATAAATGATTGCATCATCTATTTATAAGATGGATTGACATCATCAAGTTTCAAGAAAAAACAAAGTTAACTCTAAGATCAGGTTTACAACTTGTACCTAGATCTCCTAGTCTATGTGTTTTAAATTAGTTAGACCGATTAAAGCACTTACATTCATGTTTCTTGTCCCTAAATAAATGTATTTAAAACAAATCATTATCCTATAAATAGAATAATATTTCTTTATCTGACGTGGAAGTTAGATCCACTTTTTGCAGGCTGCAACTGACTCTTGGTTCCTGACTGTCAGTTATGCTTGACTTTCCTTTGATTTTGTTCTATCAGTTGCACTTTAACTATCTGTCGGTCTACCTTATATCCTACATGTTGGGTTCCTCTATTAGGTTCCTCTTTATCTTTCTGTCTTTTCATTTTTAGTTTATACACTAAGTTGTGTCATCGGTTCTCTTTGCACTTAGTCATCTTTGGTGATCTCTTTGTATCTGATCTTTGGTTTCCTCTGTCCTATCTTTCGATGTATGCTTACTGAAATTGTTGTTTTCATACTAATGGAAAATTAATGTCATCACTCAATATCTAAAAAATTGCTTTCTTTCTCTAAGATTGATACCTAAACTAAGAACATACAAAAGAATATATACAAGAGTCTACCCAAGAGGTCGGTGCTCAAATCCCTAAGAGACACCCAGATTTAGGTCCACAGAGATCCCAATGAGAGACCCCACATTAATTTAGAAATGCAATTTAAATGTAGAAGTCAGCCAGATTAGGATAGAACACCTCGGGAGGAGGATCATCAAAAATCAGCAACCGTTGGTAAGGACATACCCGAGCATCAGACAACCCATCAGTAAAGAGATTACCAAAATCCTTCGGTAAAAGAATACCCAAGCATTAGAAAACCCATTAGTAAAGATATCACCAAAATCCATCAGTAAAGCATGAACAAGAGTAACAGAAGGCAAACTACAAAGAAAAAGTAAACATCTTTTTGGTTGAGCAAGATTTCCAATGACCCAAGATGTTCCTGGATCAGACACCTAGGGTTACAAGAAATGATTCCCTAAATCATGTATCAGGTCCAGCCTAAAATGAATCCAACTTAGATTGAGAAATGCAAGATTAGTCCTCAATCAGTATGTTCTTCCATTTTACTAGATACTCCATGTATTTTATTCCTCTTGTACTTCTGCCAATTCTTTGTTTTAAAATCTTTTCAACTTCCTCTATCTACTTCTTAGGATAATCACTTGGTACTATCACTTCTTCATCAGGTTCATGATATTCATACAAGTCAAGAATATTGAATATAGAGAATATATCTATGTCATCAGGTAATTCAACTTCATAAGCATTTCCACTATCAAATCTCCTCAGTATTTTTTCAAGAACCAAATTTCTTCATCTTTAGTTTACCATATGTTCCAATAGGAAATCTACCTTTCTTCAAATAAACCATTATAGCATCACAAACTTCAAATGTTTTATGTCTTCTTGATTTGTTTGCAGTGTCTTTGTACTTCTGATTACTTTTCTCCATCTTCATGCAATGTCTTCACAAACTCAGCAAATTCTTCTTCTTCTGTGTGCTTCTTTTCTCTACTCCAACAATATCTCTCAAATCTAATATACCTCTTAGATGTGTGCCATGAATAATCTCAAAAGGTGTTTCTCCATTACTTGTGTTCACTGAATTGTTGTATGCAAATTCTTCTTGTGCCAACATCAAATCCCATTTACTTGGTGTGTTTCCAACTAAGCATGTCAACAAATTACCCAAACTTCAATTTACAACCTCTGTTTGTCCATCAGTCTATGGATGAAATGTAGAACTAAATATGGAATCATTACCTCTTGTTGTCCTAGGTAAGCCAATAACAAAATCCATGTTGATATCACTCCAAGGTTTCTCAAGAACAATAATAGGTGTATACAAACCAATATTCTGACTTACTCCTTTTGTAACTTGACAAATTCAATATCTTTTCACAAATTTATGAACATCCTTATACAAATGAGCCCAAAAATACCTCTCCTCTAGTAAACTTAATGTTTTATCAATACCAAGGTGTCCAGCCAATCCACTGCTATTTTTATCCTTTATCAAATTATTTCTCATTGATCCTCTGGGTATGCACAACTAAATACCTTTGAACAACATATCTTCCTAAATGAAATAGTCTTCATACTTACTTGATTGATTTGAAATAGGTGCTCTACACACTCTCCATTGCTCTGAAAAATCAGGATCACTTTCATACAAATTCTTCATGTCATCAAAACCAAGATCCTCAATTCTTAGTTCAGTCAACAAAGATCTTCTTCTAGTCAATGCATCAACAACTCTGTTAGAAATTCCACTCTTATGCTTAATCACAAATGTAAAACTTTGTAAATGCTCTACCCATTTCATGTGTCTCTAATTCAACTTATTCTGACTACCCAAATACTGTAAATCCTTATGATCAGTATACAACACAAATTCATTTGGTATAAAATAGTATCTCCATTTCTTCATATCTTTAACAATATCATAGAACTCTTGGTCATAGATAGAATATTTCCTCTTTGCATCATTCAACTTCTCACTAAAGAAAGTAATAGGTTTACCTTCTTGAGTCAAAACAGCTCCAATTGCACTTCCACTTGCATCACATTCAACTTGAGATACCTTATTAAAATCAGGTAATGCTAACACATGTAATTCAAAAACCTTGAACTTCAAAGCTTCAAAACTCTTATCAGCTCCATGTGTCCATTTGAATTCTCTTTTGTCTCCTCTCATTGTCTTAGTCATAGAATTACAAATATAACTAAAATTTCTGATAAAATTTCTGTAAAAACTTGCTAATCCATGAAATGATCTTACCTCAATGGCATTTTCAGGTGTAGGCCAACTCAATATAGCTTCAGCCTTCTCTAGATCCATCTTCAAACGATCAGCTAAAATTACAAAACCCAAATACACAAACTCTTCTTTCATGAACACTTTTTCAGATTTATCAACAACTTTTCTTCTTTCAATCTCTGCAACACTTTCCTTATATGCATCAAATGCTCTTCTCTAGTATTACTGAATATCATAATATCATCCAAGTATAAAATCACACAGTTATTCAAGAATTTCTTCATAACTTCATTCATTAATCTCATAAAAGTACTTGGTGCATTATTTAAACCAAAAGGCATAACCAACCACTCATACAAACCTTCCTTTGTCTTGATAGCGGTCTTCCACTCATCACCTTCTCTGATTCTGATATGATGATATCCACTTTTTAAATCAATTTTTTTAAAATATCTTGCTCCACTCAAACAATCCAGTATGTCATCCATTCTTGGTATAGGAAACCTATACTTCACTGTGATTTTATTAATTGCTCTAGATTCAGTGCACATCCACCATTCTCCATTCTTATTAGGTGCCAATATAGCTAGTACTACACTTGGACTCAAACTTTCTCAGATCAAACCTTTGTTCAATAATTCATGAACTTGTCGGTTAAGCTCTTCATTCTCGGTTGGTGTTAACCGATGTGGTGCTTTGTTTGGTAAAATAGCTCCAGGAATTAGGTCCATACAGTGACTGATATCTCTCATTGGTGGCAAACCATCAGGTACATTGTCTAAAATTATCTCCTTGTACTTAGTGAGTAACTTTCCAGCTTCTGTATGAATATCGTGTTCTATATTCTTACTTGGCTTGTTAGGAATCAATGCATAACAAATATCATTTCTTTTCAAATATTTAACAAACTGTGTACCTTCCATCAAAAACACTTTCACAGATGTACATAACTCACCAACAGATTCTTCAACCAGAGGTAACAGAACTTGCTTCTTACCATCAACCCAAATAGAATATCTATTCTATATCCATCATGTATACTATGTATATCATATTTCCAAGGTCTACCAAAAAAAATATGACAAAAATCCGTAGGCATAATATCACACAACACCTTATCATAATACTTTCCAATTTTTTGGATTCACAAAACATTGTTCACTCACCATTAATGTATGATCATCCTTGATCCATGAGATCTGATAGGGCTTCGAATGTTTCATCCTCTCTAACTACAACTTTGCAACCATTTCCTCAGATGCCAGATTCTCCGAACTTCCACTATCAATAATCACCTTCGAGACTTTGTCTACAACTCTACATCTGGTCTTGAACAAACTTTTCCTAATAGGATCTTGCTTATCTTTCTCACTCCCTAGTATCCTTCAGATCATGAAATTTCCTTCCCTCTCAGCTTCATTTGGTGACTCCTCTTACACCAATGCATTTCTTCTACTACTGCCTTTCTTGCTTGCATGTGTACATTTAAAAGATTTATGTCCTTCTTCACCACAATTGTAACAAGCAACTTTGAATCCTTTTCTTCTATAACCACCTCTAGAGTAATTTCCCTTTCCTAGGTATGAATTTCCACCTTTCCATTCAGTCTTTCCCTTGTCTTGAGATGTGTCTAAAATTTTCTTGTCTAGTTTAGATCTATTGTTTTCACCATGAGATCTTCCTTTTCCTCTAGGAAATCTACCACCTCTACCTATTTTTCTTTGTTCATATCTTCTGTTCAACTTTTCCTCAGCTTTTAGGGAAAATTGATATGTTTCCTCAATTCTCTCCATCTTAACCAAACTGATCTCATCTTGTATGAAACTTCTCAAGTCATTCAGGTATCTTACTACTCTTTCCACTTCATCTTCAACATGTCCAGATTTAATGTCCAATCTATAGAATTCTTTAGTATAGTCTTTCATTGATTTGTCTCTCTGCTTCAAAATTTGCATTCATCAAATTAGGTCAATCTAATAATCACAAGGTAGAAATTTTCCTTTCAATTTGTTTACCATCTTATCCCATACCTTGATTTGTCTTTAACTTTCTTCTTCCAATCCAATTGCAGATGTTCCCACCATAGGGATGCATGTCCTTTCAATTTTTTGATTACAATCTTTACCTTTTTATCCTCTTCTATATTCTCATATTCAAAATAATTTTAGATCTCATTTATCCAATCAATTAATTCATCAAAATCCAATTTTCCACTATACTCAGGACGATTAAACTGAGTTGTAGATTTCCAACTTGTCAAAGCTCTCAAGAATCGCTCTTCTTCCTGATTCATCACAGGTGCAGGTGCAACTTCAGCTTGAACCTCTTCAATTTCATCATCACAAACATCCTCAAGATGTATTCCTCTACATTGGGTTGTCTCAATAGCTTCCAATCTAGCATCCATTTATCTAAGAATATCAGCTAGACCTGGATCTGCATTTCCTCTCCCACGAACCATCTTGAAACCCCCTGCAATTGTAGGTCAGATCACAATCTGCTACCCTACAACAATACCAACTAGGGTTAGGGTTTACAAGAAGGAACTTAGATCTCACCAGTGCTCTGATACCACTTGATGCAAGGAGGGTATGGAGATGGGGCCAAAGGCACTCCCAACTACCAAACCTCCTTGCAGAACCAATGTGAAATCCAAGCAACACAATGAGAGAAGAAACAACAGAGATCCTTTTATATTAACTTGATCAAAATCATTACATGCCGCAATGTAAGGCCTTCCTGGTTTTGGCCATATATTCAATGAATTACAATTTGACCTTGATACAACAAAGATCACAGACCTTTGATCTCAATATCTAAACATTTTCTTTCTTTCTCTAAGATTGATACCTAAACTAAGAACATAGAAAAGAATATATACAATAGTCCACCTAAGAGTTCAGTGCTCAAATCCCTAAGAGAGACCTAGATTTACATCCACATAGATCCCAATGAGAGACCCTACATTAATTTAGAAGCAAAAATTAAATGTAGAAGTCAGCCAGATCAGGATAGCACACGTCGAGAGGATGATCACCAAAAATTAGAAACCATCGGTAAGTACATACCTGAGCATCAGACAATCCATCGGTAAAGATATTACTAAAATCTATTGGTAAAAGCATACCCAAGAATCAGAAAACCCGTCGGTAAAGAGATCACTAAAATCCGTTGGTAAAACGCAAACCTGAGTAACAGAAGACAAACTACAAAGCAAAAGTAAACATCTTTTTGGTTGAGCAGGATTTCCAATTACCCAAGATGCTCCTACATCACTAGATGTCTCTCTAAGGTTTTCTATTGGGATATGGGAAGTGGTAGGGGTGGATATTTTAGTAGGCAAGGAATAAGAAATTAATGACATGATAGACAATAAGAAACACACCTGGCTGATTGAAATAGGATCAACTTCTGAGTTATTTTCATTTTATTTCTGTATTGTGGAAAATGGAAATATACTTTTAAAATCCATATTCAATCAACATTGGAGAATAAAATCCTAGGATAGTTTTAAAATTTAAATAGAAAGCTCATCATGAACTTGATTCTTACATGCCTTTGATACTCTTTCCTTGTGCTAATGGTCTTATATTCCCTCACAAATCTTCCAAGTTCCACTATTTTCATGAGTTGTAATCGCCATAGGTATTACATCAATTTATATATAGTTCAGTCAAATACACCTCTCCTTGAATATAAATATATGCTTAAAATATTTATATCTATAAAAATATATAAATCTATAATAATTAATCAATATTATATATCAATAATATTAAAGTAATTAATGACATGTAACTGATTGAATGTTTGTAGATGTTAAATTGATCACCGAAATGCAGAAAGATAATGCAAGACATTAAATCAGTTAATGAATTGTATTGTCATTGATGTCAACTTGATATAGTCTAATTGGTTATAATCAAAGTGTCAAAGACTTCAAAGAATCAGAGAGAAAATGATTATGCTTTCAATAATGCCTAAAATACAACCATTCACTAAGTGACTACAAACATCAATGGCTAATGGAACCCAATAGACAGAGATCACCGAAAGTTAAGTCACAGTGATGCCGGAGAAAAGAAATTGATGATGAGAATCAAAAGCATTACCAACGGCCAAAATTACAGTGTTAACCGACGAGAAATTTGTAATGAAGCCCGAAGGATAGACAACCCCGACAGACAGACAACCCTGATGGAGAAGCCCGAGGAGAACTGAATTGTTGACCAAAGCTATCAAAGAGTTAAAACACCGAAGTTAACTGGAGTTTAGAAATGACAAAATATCTAGCTGACAAAGCTAAATATAGACTTAACTGGTAATCATTGTTTTCATCAACAAGATAAAGCCAGACATAAGTAAAGGACTTAAAGATGTTTTTTCCAGTTGGCAAGAATATTTCTAAGAGATAAAACTAGATTTATGCTTTAAATGAAGATTGGCTAAGATTGCAGATCACACCAAGAACAAGAACCTAGAAATGGTGATATCATGTTTATAAAGAGACAACTTAATTCATTTAGAATTAAGGGGAGTGAATGAAAAAGAGGATGCTAAAGAGAAACTGATGAAGAACAACTTCATACAATCCTGATCAATCAAGCTCAGGAAAGAGCTAAATATTTCTGCAAACACTGAGCAACATAGCATAGCATCACTGAGCAGAAACAAAAGTGGAGCAAAGGATATTAAAATGATATATTGATCAGAATGTTTTAATGAGCATACAATAGATCTAAAAATCTACAAGCATAATTTGTATATGTGAACAGATCATACTGTTTCAATTTAACCATTGATACAGAAGTCTCTTAACCCAGCAGGATTTAAAGATCTTTTCTATATTGAGATACATCACAAGGAGTATCAAAAATATTGATCATGAAGATAGCATGAGATGTCAGATACCATTTGACAAATTAGAAGAGTTTGGACAAGGAAGGTAGCATAGAGATGCATGATATCAAGTGACAAACTAATCTTTTAAATCCTCTAACAAGGTCACACCTAATAGTGTGTTTGTAACCTTTAATAGAGTTGTCTCTTCACCGAGATCATTTCAGAAGAGTGAAAATTTTGGGTTACCGGTCCCAAGTGGTTTTTCCCTTAACAAGGTTTCCACGTTAAAAATCCATATGTCAATATGAGTCATTACTTTAGTGTTTTGCATTACACCTAGCTAATCTAGACTAATCGGTATACACTAAGCTATTTAATGTCATTCTGTAAATTTAAAGACTTCTATTCGGTAAACATAGAGAATAAGGTTTAACAAAGCACTCCAAGCAGTAGTTATTTGATAAGTACATTTGAAGGCATACATCTTATAGGACTAAAGATAACTGGAGGCGTAATATTGTGGTGCTAAGTTTTTTGGGTTGATTAATTGGAATATTTTTGAGGCCACTAAGTCACCCTCCCTCCATCTCACTTATTACTAACAATTGGTATCAGAGCTTGTGTGCTTAGAAAGGGAGTTTAACAGCTCAAGCAAAAGATGAAAAGATGAACAAATGAGATGTGCCCAAGTTGAATAAAGAAAAATTTGCATCATGGTAAAGCAAAAGAAGACTCCACCTATCACATATTGGTAATGATGTTACTCAACACCTTGATACTGAATATGTGTTTCCTACAGGACCTCATACTCTTGAGAAATTAAGAGAAAAGCATAAGAATAATTGCATGATGATAGAACTTGCCTCGTCACTCTTTGATGTTGAGTTTGAAATGTCAAAACCTGCACCTCTACAAAGAAAATTTGGGATAAGTTGAATTTGGTACATGGAGGAGATGCTAATGTACTTAGAACCAAGGCTAAAAGCCTAAGAGGGAGGTTTGATGACCTAAGGATTAAATAAGGAGAAAATATCACTCAGTATAGCTTCAGAATCAAAGAGGTAGTCAATTCTATTCAAGGAGTTGGAGGTGTACTTGAAGAGGAGATAGTGGTAAGTAAAACCTTAAGAAGCTTACTACATGTATATTCTATTAGATTTTCTTCTATTCAAGAAATGAGAGCAGTTGAAAACAATACAGCTACTCTAGTTAGTCTGATTGGTAGACTGATTTCATTTGAGATGAATAACTTTGATAATAGTGTCTTTCCATATATAGAATCTGCATTCAAATCTTCTTTGAAAATAAGTAATTCAAGTCATAGACGCACTATTACGAATGATAGTGACAGTGATAATGAGGATCAAGGACTTGATGATATTGAAGCACTAATGGCAAGAAGATTGTAGAGAGGCAAATGTAGATACAAATGTAAATTACCACTTGTATGTTTTAATTGTAAAGAGATTGGACACTTTGTTGCAAGATGTCCAAACAGAAGAAAATATGATAGAAGTAATGACAGATCATATGAGAAGAAGTTTGATAGAGGTGATAATAGAGATTACCAAAGCAACTGACAATCTGAAAGAAGAGATACCCATGAATACAAGGACAAAGGAAAGAAAGCTTGTTACCTAGCTGAGAACAAAGCTGATGATACTGACACTGAATCTAAAGAAGACATTGAGATGGTATTTGTAGCCATGAAGGATGACTGAGACAAAGAAGAAGAAAGGTATGTAGAAACTACACTCAAATCTAAGGTTAGTAAGAATGATGTCTAGATCATAGATAATGGCTTCACTCACCACATGACTGGTGATAAGAAAATGTTTGAAAATTTTGAATACTATAATGGTGTTTTAGTAAGAATGGGTAATGACACACCTTGTCCAGTTGAAGGTAAAGGAACCATAATGTTGAATAACCTGAACAAATGTGAAAATGCCTACTAGGTAAAAGGACTGAATTATAATATATTAAGTGTTTCACAACTCAACAATATAGGTCACCAAGTAGCATTTGAAAATAAGAAGGCAAAGATCTTCAATGAATTAGGAAGGTTAACTGGAACAGATGAGAAGATAAAAAGAAACATTTTCTATCTTGATGACATTAACACCACTTGTTTAATGGCTAGAAATGAAGACATATGGTTGTGGCACAAGAGATTTTGTCATGTGAATTTTGATAACATGATAAAGATAAGCAACAAAAGGAATGTTAGAGGCTTACTGAGCATGACAAAGCCTGAGCATATCATGTGCAAGAACTGTAAAAAAGGTAAGATGACAAAGTCTAGTTTCAAGAGTAAAGGCCATACATCTAATGGAATTCTAGAATTAGTCCATACTGATCTGTGTTGACCCATTAGGACAAAAAGTTACTATGGAGATAGGTATTTCATTCTCTTTGTAGATGATTATTCTATAATGATGATAGTTATGTTCTTAAAAGATAAATCAGAAGCATTCAAGATGTTTAAATGGTATAAAACTATGGTATAAAAACCAAGTGATAAGAAATTTAAATGCTTAAGGTCAGATAGAGGAGGGGAATTTATCTCAAATGAGTTCACTAACTATTGCAATGAGCATGGAATTAAAAGACAGGTTTCTACACCAAGAACACCATAGAAAAATGGAATTGCTGAGAGGAGAAATAGATGAATTGTTGGTTGTGCAAGAACATTGATGATTGAGAAAAACATCATTCAAAATTTCTAGAGGGAATTTGCTAGTACTACTGTCTACACATTGAATAGAGTAAAATTGAGTAAGGACACAAAGAAGACACCCTATGAGCTTTGGTATGGTTACTCACCAAATGTAAGTTACTTCAGAATATTTGGTAGTCAATGTTATATTTTGAAGGATGATAGAAATGGAAATCTTGACTCCAAAAGTGATGAAGGTATCTTTCTAGGGTATTCCACCAAAAGCTAGGCTTATAAATAGCAATCTATACTACACTCCTATATTATTTGCAATGATTTTGTAAGAACAAGTGAAAATAGCAATATGTACTTAAAAGAAGATACCGATGGTAATATTCTGATTGCTGAAATTTTTGTTGATGATATATTTTTTGGGGGAAATGAAATGTTATGCAAATCCTTTTCTAATGAAATGAGAAAAGAATTTGAAATGTCTATGTTTGGAGAGATCAAATTCTTTCTTGGTCTAAAAATTCTTCAACAAGATGCAGGCACATATAACACTCAGTCCAAATACATCAAGGAAGTGTTGAAGATATTCAAGATGGAATATTCCAAACCAGTTGGAACACCTATGGCTACCGGATGTAAGTTGACAAAAGAAGAAAAATCAAATGAGGTAAATCAGACCTTGTATAGATCAATGATTGGAAAATAATGTATATTGTTCATACCAGACCATATATAGCACGTGTAGTTGGAATACTTGCAAGATTCTCTGTTAGTCCCAAAGAATCACATATGACTGTTGTCAAGAGAATTTTGAGATATCTGAAGAACACCAAGGACTATGGCTTATGGTATAAAAGAGAAGGAAAATTTGAGCTACAAGTATATACAGATGATGATTGGGCTGGAAACATTGATGACCAAAAGAGCACAACTAGACGAGCATTCTTCATGGGTGACAAACTTGTCACATGGATCAACAAGAAGAAAGGATGCATCACACAGTCTACTACAGAAGCAGAGTATGTGGTTGCTACTGCAAATTGCTCCAATATTGCATGGATCAAATAGTTGTTGGAAGGTATGAATATGAAGATTCTTGAACCAGTGATTATCTATTGTGATAATACCAGTGCAATTAACATTTCTAAGAATCGAGTCATGCATGCTAAGACTAAGCATATTGCTATCAAGTATCACTATCTAAGAAAACAAGTGCAAGAAAAAGAGTTGATATTGGAATATGTTCCATCAAAGGAACAATTAGCTAATATATTCACCAAGCCATTACCAAAAGATACATTTGAGTACTTGAGACCGAGACTAGGGGTACAACCCTTGTCTATTAGTCAGTAAGCTGACTAGGAGGTTGCATCAACCTACAAACAATCAGAAGATCATTCATGTTGATGCAAGCACCGAGATGAATAGCAACAGATACATCTATACATAGCAAGGTACAAATCTGCACTGAACACCACAGACAATGTATTGTTGATGGATAGGGAAATTCAAGGAATATATAATATAAAGGGATGGAAGATGATATAGAAGAAAAATTTGTTTGGCATTGTTGTCAAAGGGAGAGATTATCTCATTATCATAAGGGAGAGATATCAGGAATCATAAGGAAGAGATTGATCTCACTGATCATAAAAGATTATATCATTATTCGTGAAGAAAAGTTCCTAAGAATCAAAAGGAAGAGTTAATCAATATTCAAAGGGAGAGATTGATTACATATGAAATATCCATCTAAGGGAGAGAAGTAACAAAGGGAGAGAGTTCATACAAAGGGAGGGATTGCTGTCAAAGGAAAAAAATATTATCAACAAGAGGAATAGTGAAGGAAGAACATATATTAGAACAGAGACAGAAGATGCTACATCTATCTAGTGAAGGGATTGAAGATTGAAGAAAACCACTCTACAAGAAACAAATCTAAGCTATATGATCTTACCGAGAACCAGACATTTGTAATAGTTACAATAGGAAAGATTGATGAAACTGCTATATTTCATATTGTATTAGTAATAATATAGTGTAATAATGTAGTGTGTTGCCATCAATGCCAAAGGGAGAGATTGATGACATGTAACTGATTAAATGTTTGAAGATGTTAAGTTGATCACCGAAGTGCAGAAAGATAATGCAAGACATTAAATCAGTCAATGAATTGTATTTTCACTGATGTCAACTTGATATAATCTAATCGGTTATAATCAAAGTTTGAAAGACTTGAGAGAATAAAAGAGAAAAATATTATGCTTTCAGTAATGCATAAAAGACAAGAATTCACTGAGTGACTACAAACACCGACAGCTAGTGGAACCCGATGGACAGAGATCACTGAAATTTAAGTCACAGTGATGCTTGAGAAAAGAAACCAACGAGCATTACTTAAGAGAAAAATCACAAGCATTACCGAAGGTCAAAATTACAGTGTTACTTGATGAGAAAAACTTTGCAGTGAAGCCTTAAGGACAGACAACCCCAACAGAAAAGCTCAAGGAGAATTGAAGTGTTGACCAAAGCTATCAAAGAGTTAAAACACCAAAGTTAACTAGAGTTCAAAAATGAAAAAATATCTATCTGGCATAGATAAATATAGACTTAACTGGTAGTTATCATTGTTTTCATCAAAAAGATAAAGATAGAGATAAGTAAAGGATTTAAAGTTATTTTGTCCAGTTGGCAAGAATATTTCTACGAGATAAAATAGGAGTTATGCTTTAAATCAGGATTGGCTAAGATTGTGAATCATGCCAAGAACAATAACCTAGAAATGGTGATATTATGTCTATAAAGAGACAAATTAATGCATTACGAACTAAGGGGAGTGAATGAAAAAGGGGATGCTAAAGAGAAACTAATGAAGAACAACTTCATATAGTGCTGATCAATCAAGCTGAGGAAAGAGATAAATATTTCTGTGGACACTGAGCAATAGAGCATATCATCACCGAGTAGAAACAAAAGTGGGGCAAAGGTATTGAAATGATATATTGATCAGAATGTTTTAATGAGCTTACAATACATCTAAAAATCTGCAAGTATAAGTTGTATATGTGAATAGATCATACTATTCCAGTTTAACCATTGATATAGAAAGTCTCTTAACCGAGTAGGATTTAAAGATCCTTTCTATATTGAAATACATCCCAAGGAGTATCAAAAACTTTGATCATGAAGATAGCATGAGATGCCAGATATCATTTGACAAGCCAAAAGAGTTTGGACAAGGAAGGTAGCATAGAGATGCTTGATACAAAGTGACAAACTAATCTCTTAAATCCTCTACCAAGGTCACACCTAACAGTGTGTTTGTAACCTTTAACAGGATTGGCTCTTCATCGAGCTCACTTCAGAAGAGTGAAAATTTTTGGTTACCATTCCTAAGTGTTTTTTTCCCTTAACAGGGTTTCCATGTTAAAAATCCATGTGTCAATGTGTTTGTGAGTCATTACTTTAGTGTTATGCATTACACATAGCTAATGTGGATTGATCAGTATACACTAAGATATTTACTGGCATTCGGTAAATTGAAAGACTGCTATTCAGTAAACATAGATAATAAAGTTTAACAAAGCACTTTGAGTAGTAATTATTTAATAAGTACATTTGAAGGCATACATCTTATAGGACTGAAGATAACTAGAGGCTAATATTGTGGTACTAAGTTTTTTGGGTTGATTAATTGAAATATTTTTGAGGCCATTGATTCACCCCCCGCTCCGCTCAGTTATTACTAACAGTAATATGTCAATAATCTTAATCAATATTATTAATTAATCAATATACATCAATAATGAATTACCCCTTGGAAAATGAAGGGAAACTCATACTGTATTCTGAGATCATTCTCAACACTGGAGAAAGGAAATTAAAGAATTATTAATAATAATAATTAAATATGAATAAATTAAAACAAGTTCATTATAATAATATATATTACAATATATATTATAAATGATATCATTATAATGATTGGGAAATTGAATATACTATTATTAATTAATAACAGTATATTCCTTATTAATAATAATAATTAATCAATATTGTCAATTTTGATAAATTAAATATTATTAATATAACTTTTAATAATATTTAGTAATATTATTATTAAAATATAATAATAATTATTATTTAATAATAATATATATAATATATGCATAATATATATTATAATATATACTATAATATATATATTATTATTATATTATATGGCGGGCGACTGTTTTAAATGAGGTTGTCGACGACAAATATGATGAGTCACACATTAGGTGATGCAACTGAGTTGAGCTTTAGGGTTGCGACCAGTCACACCCCCTAAGGAGGGAAACTCTACGTATAGGGGACGTGATTCCCCATCCCACATACATATAATATGTCAAGGGAACAATGATGGAAAAGGGAGTGATCACAGCCAGCAAAAAACAAAACAGACATTCAGCAAAGGAATTTGACATTTTGGTATGTCATTTAATATGAGTGAAATTATTTATTGGATATATATATATATAATTTAAGATATACATATGTATATTATGATAATTCTTAATAATGTAATCTTGTGCAATTCTGGTTGCTTTTATCGATAAGTCTAAAACTGTGATTTTATAATCAATATTAATGCTTGTACATTTATATGTTCACTGGGATGATATAGATACTATATAAAATGAATCTTATATTCATTAGAGATAGATTCCTATATCTGGAGGGGGCCAGAGGAAATTGTTATAGTTTCCCTAGTCTCGAGATTGTTATAATCTCACATAGGTAGTATATATATTGATAGCTAGTCATATGCATACGCGTAGGCTTGGATAACATTTATCATTTCCAAGAGGACTTAGGACCCATGCTTTATGGGAAGACGAGCTGATAGTCTGGGTTGCTTAGAATGGATCTTATATCCTCCAAGCAGAGAATCTAGAATCCTATGAAGCCTGACCTAGAGGCATCTCTTAGGTTCAAATCCCTCTTACCAACATAAAATATATAGAGGTAATGGTTAGTTAGGAGTAGTTCTCTATGGGAAGACGTGTCGATAGTATAGGTTTCTTAGAATGGATCCTATATCCTTAAAGTGGAGAGCCTAGAATTTTGTGAAGCCTAACCTAAAGGCAGCTCTTAGAATCAAATCCTCCTTACTAACTTAGAATATAGAAATGAAGAGTTGAATATTATATGTTATCTTCTACTAATGATGGTTTTGCAGGGAATTTATGTAACGAAACAAGAATGGACATTACAGTGGTATTAGAGGATGATCCTACCATCTTGTAGGGTAAAAGTTAAACACAAAATTATTTTAGTAAATGAAAATGAATCTAAATATATGTACATACTTGAGATAATATCAATAATATTATATACATACTAATTATATTATGAATAGGCCATAAATAAATCATCATAATTACATTGCTTATATATGCGTGTCTTACCTCTTAATCAATTGAGATGCATGGAGGAAACAAGTTGAGAAATTTCAGTTTACCGATTCCCTCGTAGGCCACTCTAAGAGATGGAATTGTCATAGTGGGACGTCCCTACGTCTTGCGGGCCAAGAGGTGAGTTGTCATAGTGGGACGTTACACGCTCTTGGGCTTAGTTAATTTGAGCAGTTTACCGACACCCTATCAAGACTGTCCTACCAAACTAAATTATAATTGATTATGTAAGACACATCTAGCATTCTTTATTTTCTAACAATGTATCCTTTGTGTATGCTTGTGTATACTTCATGTCGTCACATATTCATGCATATTTGTTCAAGTGAATACTCTATGATTATTTGACTTGGTTTATCCAGAATAATAGAATAATTAAAGAGAGGTGAATTTGAGGTATACTATCATACGAACGTGGTTTTGAAAA
>MU223384.1:827959-841203 GCA_018584345.1 Thuja plicata
AATTATTTTTTGAAGTGTTCTCATCTGAGTAATGTTTTTAGGTGGCGACATCTCAAGGATTGCTAGCACTTTTGCAGGTTCTACTTCAATCCCTTTTTCTGAAATAAAGTAACCTAAAAATTTTCCAGAGGTCACACCAAATGCACACTTTTTTGGGTTTAGTCAAAGCTTGAACTGCTCAATTCTATCAAGGATTTTACCCAAGTCTTGTAGGTGTGTTGATCTTTCCATATTTTTAACCAATGTGTCATCCACATAATCTTCCATTTTTTTGTGCATCATGTCGTGAATTATTGTGGTGACATCCTTTTAATAAGTTGCTCCTACATTTTTCAGGCTGAAGGGCATAACTTTCCAGCAGAAGGTGCTCCAAGCACATGTAAAACTTGTCTTTTCTTGATCTTCTGGAGCAATCTTAATCTGGTTATATCTAGAGAATCCATCAATGAGGGAGTACATTTCATATCTAGTTGTCATGTCAACAATCATATCAATGTTGGGTAGGGTATGTGCAAGATCATCATATGCCAAACAAGTCCTTAAGTGGCAATGAAAATTCAGAAAATCAGGGTTAGGCAAGTTCACATAAAATTTTGAACAAGTTATCAATCTTATATAAAAAATATGTAAGTAGAGAATCTATAGAAAATTGAATTTAGTTTCTAAGATACTAGCCCTTTTTTGAAAAAAAAAATATTCTTTATGGTAAAAATTTCAAATTTCAATGCGGTAGTATGAACATTTCAGGAAAAAGATAAGAAGTAGGTGTATGTCTGACCACCTTAAACATAATCAAATATTAATAATTTTTTACAAGATTCTATATAAAAGTAGTAGAATCATGTCTGTATGTGACACATATTTTTTTGTAATTTATTTCCAAGTAAATAATTAA
This sequence comes from Thuja plicata, assembly GCA_018584345.1. Taxonomy (NCBI): domain Eukaryota; kingdom Viridiplantae; phylum Streptophyta; class Pinopsida; order Cupressales; family Cupressaceae; genus Thuja; species Thuja plicata. Next base: position 828,855 of record MU223384.1, read on the forward strand.
TTATGATTTTTCTACTACAAGGTTTCCAGAATGTACAAAATCTAGTGTCTGACCACCTTAACTTAGTCTAAAATTCATCAAATTGAAAATTTTTAATTTTTTTTTATTATAGTAGGTAAATCATAGAATTTTACTCAAGTTTTTGATTTCAAAAATGTTATACTATTTGAAATTTATAGTTATTTTTCAACCAGTCTATCAACAAGGACTTAAAAGATAAGAAGTAGGTGTATGTTAGACCACCTTAAACATAATCAAATGATAATATTTTTTACAAGATTCTAGATATAAGTAGTAGACTCATGTCCAGATGTGATGCATAATTTTTTGTAATTTTTTTCCATGTAAATAATTAATTATGATTTTTCTTCTAAAACTTTTCCAAAATATAAAAGCTCTTGTGTCTGACCACCTTAACTTAGTCTAAAATTCATCAAATTGAATTTTCTTACTTTTTTCTTGTGGTAGGTGAAGCATAGAATGTGAAATATGTTGGATATTTTAAAAAAATGTTATACCATTTGAAAGTTATAGATTTTTTTCAATCAATCTACCAATCAGGACTTCTTTTTAGATCACCACTTTTTGGCATACCATGATCCTGTACATACCCGGTAAAGGAAATCCATCCTTTGGACAAGCCTTGTTCAGGTTCCTGAAGTCTGTATAGACACAAATAGATTTATCTGGTTTGGATACTCGTACAATGTTTGAAATTCACTTGGCATAATCAATAATGTGAATGAACCCAACTTTTAGTAATTTTTCCAGTTCATCTTTAATCAACAGAGCAATGTGAGGATGCATTTTCCAAAGCGTCTGCTTTACTGGTTTTACTCATGGTGAGATAGAGAGATGATGCATGATCAAATCATGATCCAAAATAGGCATGTCTGAGTAACTCCATGCAAAGTTGATTTTCTTCTCCTTAAAGAAGTCAGTGAATTATTTTATCTCTGCTCTTGATAAATATTGGGCCACATGGATGATGTGTGGATGTTCCTTTGTTCCAATGTTCATAGGTTACGCTGGTTCAATCAATACTGATGACTGCTCCTGGAATTGACTTGACAAGATAACAAGTACCCCATTATTTGGTGCCTCGGAGAGGTTTTCACCATCGAATGTGTCTTTTCTTTTGACTATTTTACATTCTAAAACTGCCACAATGTGGTTTTCGCCTTTAGAACTCTTTTTTTTTCATTTTGATTTTATGACAGAGGTATTTGATATCCGTTTTAGTCATATTCATGTTGGGTTCGTTGGTGGAAGAAGTGACAGGCTCAACATCTTTCAGGTAGCATGATAGCACGTACTCATAGGGAAATGTAGGGATGTTTATGGGTTGTATTTGCAAACCCTAGTCAATGAGTTTGGGATATAGGAGGGGTAATGAATTGACAAGTTCGAGGGTATTAATGATATGTTCATCATAAACTTGGACCGTCACATAGAGACCTAAATCAGTACCATATATAGATGCGTTTAAATCAATAAGAGCCCTAATAGCATCGTTAAAGGCCATGTTAGGGATTAGAGGATCTAACTTGTCAGACTTAGACCCTAAAGCTTAACCTACCTCAAACAAAGTTATGTACTATTGTACAATATCTACCTCCTTGTATTTATTCCCTTCTGATAAACTATCACACTCATACTCATGAGAGTTTGTTTCAGCATAATCAACCATATTTAGGACATGATTGAAACCCACTCGTTGTCCCGAGTTTGGATGAGTTCTTTCTAAAAACTCTACTATGGTTATATTCCCTTTTCCTGTATCTGGATCTTGTTCAGATGTAGTGGTCTCTGACTGATGTGAAGTCATTGGTAATTCCTCTAGAACACACTCTTCAATAATGTTGACCTAGGGTGTTTCTTCTTCAAAGAGAAGAGCAAAGATATTGGGAGGAATAGGAGAAGGATACACATCCTCCTCATTAGAATCATCAGAATCATCCCATTTTCAAGTGGTTGTGTCATTGTTTTGTTATGTTGTGCTTTGCTCTTCTTCATCTAGATGAAATTGATGCTTATTTCCTTTATCTAGATGATTCTTGGCCCTTTGTGCTTTCCTTGATAAGAACCCTAGACTAGTTGTGTCCCTAGGTTGTCTAAATTTAGTAGATATTGGTTTCTGAAGTCCATTTTGATTACATCCAATGGCTCGTTTGCCTGAATAACCCATTTTTTGAACCAAATCATACCCCACTCCATATTTTTTAGGGAATATTTCACATTGTTTTCAGGCTCCTTACATAGCCAAACTAGAATGGCTTGTTCTTCTTTTTCATCCTCTAGTGGTATGTTGTCTTTAACAAAGTTATCAACATAGATTACTCAGCATGTTGTTGGTTTCATTTCTTCTGAAGGTCTCTCATAAGACCTAGGTGGTGTGGGAAGAGATGTGATTGATATTACGGGTTCCATTGTGTACCCACCCATACCAGTGTCCTTAATCTTCAACATTTTTTTCCATTTCTTTTAGTAAATCATTGGTTGACTCTAAATTTGAAGCCTCTTTATTATGGGGTATGAGAGTGTGTGATGCCTGACGTAGTGCATTGCATGCATAGCTAGTGTCTGCAATAATATTGACCTCGACACCATTGAATAGAAACTTGATACATTGATGGTAGGTGGATGGGACAACTTGCATTGCATGTATCAAGGGTCTTCCCAACAAGATGTTGTAAGCCAGCGGAAGATCTAATACGTGGAAAGTGACATCCCTCTCCATGGGACCCACTCTGATGGGATGAGTTATGAGACCTTTGGAATATCTCTCATTTTCATCATATGCCTTTATGGTAATCTTCTTCTTTGGATCAATGGTATATTCTGAAAATCCTAATTGTTCAATCAGTTTGTAGGTGCAGACGTTCAACCCTGTGCCTCCATCTATCAAGACTCATTTGACACAATTTTTATGAATCATGACTTCAATATGAAATGGAAGATTATGTGGATTAATCAGGGAGTTATCATCTTCCTCTGAAAAGGATAGGTAATGTGGTGAAGTCAAATGACCAACCATAGATTGAAATTGATCCAAATCCAAGTCTTTGGGGACATTGAAGTCTAAAAAATCTTTATCTAAGATCTCTCTGTGAGCTGGAGATATTTTGAGCAATTCAAAGATTGAAATTTGTGTGTTGGTTATTTGCAATTTCTCGATGATGCTATAGTCTGCAGCATGGGATGAAGCCAGTTGTATAAATTGAGATACCTTGGAGGCACTCGCAGTCAGTTGTTTATTGGTTTGCATCCATTGTTTGGGTGTCGTCAGTTGATTTTGAGATTAAGAGGAGTTAGAATACCCTCCTTTGCCCAAGGCGACCTTTGCTTGCACTCGAGTCATGATGTTTGTTGTTCTAGACTCTTTCTTATCAGTTTTGACAATGATAATGTTACAGTACTAAGGAGAGATTGGTTCAATCATGTGGATGGTCTTATCATATGGGGTTTTGTATGTGTGATTAATCCTTGAACCCTGTTTTGAAGATTATTCTTTCTCATATTTAAGCAAGGGATCCTTAAATTCCTTATGATCAACATTTTTTGCATGATTGTATACTGCAATGGTTTCACTATCAATGAGGTCCTACATTTCATGTTTTAACCTCATGTAGTTCTCCGTTGTATGTCCCTTATTTCTATGATATGAACAATAATCATTGCCTCTCCACCATTTTTGTTTTACCTCTAGTTCATATGGCTTGGAGTTATCTAGCAACATGATTAATTTGTTAGCTAGTAGAGTCTTAAGGGCTGATTCATAAGATTCACCCAAGGGATCGAAGTCTCTCTTTCGTTTAACCCATGGCTTCTCCTTCATAAGATTATTGATTCCTTTGGAGAATGATTTTGTGTTACCTTGAGCAGCTTTTAGGGATTTTGAGCCACTTGTCAAATTGAATACTGCTGGTTTGGGTTGGGGAGGAACATTATTGACTACCCCATCATTCACTACACACTTGTTCTTATTCTAGTATTTGGTCTTATCTTTGGAACTAGAGTTAAATTTTATTTCTTTTCAAAGGGAAACTTCACCTTTCTTTACAAGCACAATTTCAATCTTTAGTGCATTCTTCACAAGTTGATCAAAAGTAGAAAGATCTTGCATCTGAAGTGGGTAATTATACTCGTCGAGTAATGTGTTGGTAAAGATATCCATCTTTTTGGACTCAAGAATGAGTCATGGATATCTAGGAAATATTCTTCTCCATCACTGAAGAGAAGTCAAGAATGGTTCTCCTATCTATTATTGAATGGTACATAATTTGATTATAGACGAGATGTTGTATGTTATATGAATATCGTTGTAAAAACATATTCATCAGTTCGTCAAAAATTTTGATCCCTATGGGTAACTTTGAAAACCACTCCATAGCTTGACCCCCTAAGCTTCGGGGAAAGAGACACATGAAATACGTTTGTTCATGCATAAAATCTGTACATAGGACACAAAATTCCTGAATGTGGTCTTGTGGGTCAGAATGACCTCTATACTTGTCAAATTTTGGGATTTCCACTCCACGTGGAAATGTAGGTAAGTGCTAAATTTTATCGAAAGGAAATGGAAAAATGGTGTCCATGGAGAATTTCGTCAATGGTTTCTCATTTTCCTGTTTCATTGTTTGTATTTATGTTTTCAAATCTTGAATTAAGTTGTTTGGTTAACATTGTTATAGGAGTTTCCTCCTCTTTAGCAATGATATCTTCCACTCTATAATGAGAGGGAAGTTGGGCTCCTTGTTTAGCCAATTCTAAAAAGTATTTCTCTTTATCTCTGTTCATGATAACCTTCATGACTTTGAGGAAGGCTTGATCATGTAGGCATTTGTTAACTCTCTCCTCAAAGTTTTCAGGATCTTCAAACTCTGGTATTTCAACATCGTGATCATTTTCTCAAGACATGGTTGAATCTGGTAGTTTGTTATCAAGAAATACTAACTCGTGTGTAGTGTTTAGTTGTTCCTCCAAAAGAGGGTTTTCTATAAGCGGAGGACACTGTCCTTCCGTGTAAATTGTTCTAAAATAAATCCTAGTGTGTAGCGACATTAACCAGTTGATTCGTCTAACTAGCGCTGAGGTGATGTCTAAAGTGTTGACTAAGTCTAACACCTAAGAAGTCAAAGAGATAATGTCCAATTGAAAATGAGAAGCAAAGACTCTGATCTTGAGTCAAGGTTAATGAACTTGCTCTCACAACTCAGGATAAGGGCAGCGTTGACAAAGATGATCAAAATAACAAGGCACTTGGACTAGCAAAATGAAATCAGACCTCGAGAAAATAACAAGTCAGACTGTCAACATATTGCGACCAATGAAGAACTAGTAGTGATGTTGTGAGAACACATATTCTTTGAAAATTCAGACAAAACTGTCATGACAGAATACCAATTTGAACAGCAATTCAACTGATTTTCAGATTTTTGACACTAGATGCAGAAACTTGGACAAGATTTGATAGTTTAACACTTAAGAGTGTAGATTTGGAATTGTTTGAGTGTTTTGATGTTTGTTTTGATTGTTTGGTTTCTGTTTTGATGTTTCACTCACACAAGACACATCAAGAAGAATGTTTGTTGTAAAAAGAACAGACACACCAGAACCTAGGTAAGCCAGGGTAATACCTACTAAATTCCCACTTGAACCAAAGTTCAGCAATGCCTACTCATAGCGGACAACTTAGAAGCTTTGAGGCATGGGCTCCTCCTTACAGTGCACTCACTTCTCAAGCACACCAAGCTTCGAATCCAAAGGGTAATCACTTCCCAAGGGACCATTGTCTCTACTACGAGTCGTGAAAATGTGAGATGTCTTAGTCGGTCTCTGACCTTTTGTGCTAGCAGACAGAGGGATTTTTGGTCACTACAAAAAAAAATTAGTCAGGGAATCCATTCATGCGGCTATACATGTGGCAGATTAGTCGTGTTAAGGAGGCCTCCTAGCGTACAAAAGTTACGTTCTGTAGGTTTTTACACACCACAAGGGTACTAAGGGAGATCTTATGTTGGAATAGCAAAATTGACACCTGTTCACTATGAGATTAACCACAATGACATTTTTATATACCAGTTTGGAAGGGGTTGGCTTTAGCCTATTACTCGTTGGCCAATCCCTCTCACTGGCTCTGTTAAAGCTCTCGGGAGGTAGCCACGCTAAAATATTTGCATGAAATTCTCTTTCACCCAAGATCTATGAAGGCAAGGGGAGAGAATACGTTCATGCAGTTCTTTGGGATTAAAAATATAGAGAACCCTTCAAACACATAAGCAAAGTGATTTTTTTTTAGCACCAAATCTGAAGTGTTATTTAACTAAAAAACAAAGACATGATAGTTTTGGAAGACATGCAAAGTCTTTGAAAAGTGTCCTGCATCAAAATCATTAGCATTTTATGATTCGTTCTTGATTTACAACATCCTGCAAACCACTATTAGGTTGTAATCAAAAGATAAGCATCAAGAACAACAAAGCCAAAGACTGGTTAGCATTAAAAAAATCAAAAAAATTGATTGCATATTTAGAAAGTAGATGAAAAATCATGCACTTTCAATAAAAATTGCACTAAAAAATGTTACCATATGAGCACGTACGAGGCTCCAAAAGGTGGAAAATAGAGGATTAGATAGGTACAGCGATGAAAACCTGCATTTTTTGATAAATCAGGAAACCAAAACTAGAAACTAATCACAACCCAGAACTCTTCAAGCAATTCTACCCAAGATATAAAACAATGCTCACAAAAATGACTTAATACGAGCAAGATATGAGGGTTTGAAGTTAGACTGCAAATTTGAAAACTCCAGTGGTGAAGGGGGAGAAATTAAAATCCCTGTTGACATCAGAAAACTATGAGGTTAAATTTGACGATCTAGAGGCCATCGCAGAAAGTCAAAAAGCTTACAGGATGACGGCTGACGACCGTCAAATTTAAGATAATAAAGATTCCTATATGGAAAATAAAAGTGACTCGGCGCCTGTGTGTGTGATGAAGTGGCAGATGATGTGTCCTAGTGCCATGTGTTAGTTGTTAATTTTCCTGTTTGGAGGGCTTCTGTAGGCTGAGCGGAGGTGGAGGAGGGACGGCGGAGCAGAGCGGCTTGGGTTGGGTGAATGAGGAGGAGTTGCGAAGGAGTTGGGCGGAGAGGGTGGCGCAGCGAGAAGGGAGGCGGCTCAAGGGCTGAGTAGTGAGAGTAGCACGGGCTACATATGGGAATAGGGGAGGTTGAGCAGTGGGTGGAGTGAGTTAGTAGCATTGTGGGTGGGAGGGTAGGAGGGAGTAGGGAGGAGGCGGAGGCGAAGCTTGTGGAGGAGGGAAGAGGGAGGCAGTGTGGTGGTTGCATGGAGGAGGTTGTGTGTGGGATGGTGGTTGCACAACAGATGGGAGGGTAGGGGTTAGGGAGGCACATGGGGGAGGAGTTGTGGGCTGAGCGTGGGGGAGGGTGTAGGTGTGGGGAAGTGAGCGAGGTAGGGGAAGGCAACACGGTGGCTGTGCAATGTGGGGTTTTAATCCCACATTCACCGCGGTATTATCAAATAGATTGTTTTAAAATAAATTCAAACCATAATATAGCAAAGTGAAGGGTTGGGCTTGGATTATGCAAACTTAAGCTTGTTTCTTGTGCTTGGTAGGGATTATAATGCAAGACAAATTATGTAAGATAGATTTTGATGCAGAGTAGAAAGAACAAACAGAGAGTATTACGGTTGAAACCATACAAAAAAAATTATTTCATAAATTGTGCCTTTTGCCTCGGTCTATGTGCAGACAGAGAATCTGTCTCAATTTTCGTGCAGCGGCTCATACATCCTGCTTGGGCAAAACAATTTTGGCACAGATTTGACTTTCGTCGGGTATAGGCAAGCTTATAGTCATTTCAAACAAAAACTGTAATCCAGACACGATGGTGGAGTCAGATTTGGCTCGAAAGGATATGTGGGTAAGCTTTGGCTCAAAATGAGGTTCGAGCCCCATAGTGGATGCCATAAATGTATGCGTGAATTTGGGTCTTCGTACCTGTAGCTGTAAACACACACTTCAATGAACCATTACAGGGTTAGATAGTTAGAAATTGACAAAATCAGAAGACTGAAATGTCCAAGGCTAATCGACATCAGCTCATTGCCTTCTAGTAGGCAGGAGTTTGAATCTTGCTCTTAGGTCATTGCAAGAAATAGTGACTACACCAGATCCTAAACAAAGGATTTGAAAGCTAAATGAAATGATTATTCTATATCATATGCAAATTGAAATATTTTTGTTCTTTTCAAAGCCCAAATTGAAAGTTCTCTAGATTATGAAGTTTGCATGCAACTAACAAAAACTAATTCACAAATCTATGTAATTGAAACTAAGAATGCAAAATGCTTGTATGCTAAAAATAGTATAATAGTGATAGCTAAAACGGGGATCCTTTGTGAAGGAAATGAAGCTCTCTTTTATAGAAAATCTCTCATAAATCAACAGTCGAGATTAGAGGAAATGAGTGGCTCAGATTCGATTTGAGGAAGCACAATCCATGTGCAAGCAATTTGATTGGTTGAAAGATTCAATCTTTTTGGAAACTTCCAAATTGATTTTCAATTAAAAACCTTGTTTCCAAAATGATAAATAGATAAGATTAAGTTAACCGAATAAAATGGATTTGTTCCCAAAATGAGAAAATATAATAATAAATTAACTAAATAAAATAGATTTATTTCCAATTCAAAATTAAGTTGATGACATCATATGCATTTTTAAATATTTAATTGATTTTAAATGCACATTTCTTTTATTAATTAATTTAATTCCTTTTTGAAATTTATTGACAATTTAGTAATTATATTTAATTAATATATTAGAGTATCAATTAAATAATTAACTTAAGGTTTATTTGCCAATATATTGTATTTTTAGGAATTAATTAATTAATCAAATATGATAATTAATTAGGACCTAGGATTCAAGTCAAATTAGCTTGAAATTGATGAATTGTCTATTTGGTTTAGGACTTAGAATTATCAATATTAGGGTTCTTTGATACGAGACTGAGATTAGGGGTCTAGGGTTTAGGTGACCACTTTTAGGTCATTACAATGCGAGCATATGCCTAATGATGGTAGTTTGGGTTATTCCTTTGAATGTTTTTGGAATTAGTATTAATTAGGCCCTCCTCACATCTACCACACTAGCATGGGAATGTATTACTCTTTTATAGTGACTGGTGGTTGTGGGTGGGGCCAATATGGAAGCAGTATGTATAAGATTGTTGTACTTCATTAAAAAAATGATGCACTATAAATATATGCTATGTGATGTTAGACTCATTGGTTTATCCACTGCTAGCACGGGAGCCTCCACATATCCTTCATGTTTGCAGATAACCTTGCATTGCCAATGGTTTGGGGATGTGGGTATAACCTACATTTATTATATTCACTATACTCATGTGTGTTATTTGAGCTTTCTCTATGGTCGCCATTGTCATTTCATAAGCCTTTTCTAAGATGGTTTACCTCATCACATGATGTCATTGGCTATTTGTCATTTTGTTTTACTTCAGTCATCGTATATTTGATGTTGTGTAAGGATTCACAACACTATTAATGCTTAATCTATTGTTTCGGCTTTTCCACACATATCTGCTGGCTGGTTAAAACTATGAATTATTTGTAGTCTTTTCATATTCCCTGCTATTTATTTGTAGCACGGTATCGTGCTAAGGTGCCTTACAGAGATTGCATCTATATTTCTCCACTTGGTATTCCACATTTATGGAGGCAGTGGAATCGGTGGTGGTTCACTTCCCACTTTGGCTTGACTTTCCCTAGAAATTAAGAGGATTTTATTTATTCTTGTCCTTCATACTGGTATTTATATTGGCATTGGATTTTGTTATTTTCTTGTAACTCTTTTCTCTACAGGCTTGATACTCTCCACCATGAAGTACAGGGTTTCACTTCCAATGCTGGAGTAGGAAGAATGATGCAACAATCCTTATGATACTGCCAAATTGGTAAAATTTGCCTTGCGGGATGATGGTCTTGATTTTATTATGCAGGAGTATGTTAGAACCTCAACTACATATAGTCAAGCCTTTGCAGAAGGATGATCTGCCACTCTTAATCTATTTGTTGGTGCTTCTTCATAACATTCTTAATCTGCAACTCTTTTGTCTCATTTTCGGGGCGTAATTTTTCTTGGGTGCGGGCCTGGGGATCATATTTGTATGGGTTCGGTTGGGTATCTCTATGGGCAGACTGAATTTGCTATGGGTTGGGATTCAACAAAGTATTCGGTTTGCGGGACCTCTGTACGGGAGAGTTCTTGGTAGATATAGGATTGCATTCTCGAGCAATGCCAAGGGGTTTTCTTCCTAGTCTTTTCCCGCCGGTATGCTTTCCTGAACTAGGAAAGTGTAAAAAGTTTCTTTTTATTAATAAAATTCTGCATTTAGTGACATTAGCCACTTTTATTAAAAAAAAAAAAAAGAAGAAGAAGAAGTTATAATTTATACGTTTAATTATTTGTATAATAAACAAGATCTTTCAAAATGTTGGTAGAGTTGATTAAATTTCATACAAAATTAAAGTTTGAAATACAATTTAAACCTGAAAAATTAGAATAAGGATTGTACACAAGTTTTAAAGTTGAAAACATTAATATGCATTAAAGAATAGTATTATTTTTCTGGGATAAAATTGTAGTTGTTTAAAAAAAATTCAAAGATTAAATTTGAAATTTAATTCTTTCAATAATATTATTTATATGACAAAAATTAAATATATTGTCTTTAAATTTAATTTAAACATAAAATTATGTTTAAATATTTATTTTTAAAAATAATATAAATTAGTTAATAAAATAAAAATAAAAAATAAGCATATTTCATTATTTTTTAATATTAAAATTTAAAATCACTCTATAATTGAAACACCAATATCATTTTAAAATGAATAAATATTTAAAACTAGGAGAAATTTATTTATATTTGCTAATTAGTCAAATTATTGTATATGATATAAAATATTATCTTTAAAATTGTATTATACAAATTATTATATATAAATAGAAGCTAGCCAATAGTCAAAATATGCGCGTGGATTGGCAAAATGGGCTGACGGATTTGTCGCCGGTAAAGTTAAAAAAATCCAGTTGATTTCTTCGTATTCTCTGTTTTGTTTGCCGTCGTCAGAAATTGATTGGTTGAAATTTAATCACTAGTTAAACAATGCTTATTTACAGAACTAATAAATTATATGTATGTATGCAATTGTTTATATTTTGGTTAAGAAATAGTATGAATAGTTTTAAAAGGGAAGGTTGACTAATCTTATGAATGGGTAATTGTTTAGTAAATTTAACTTAAAAAACACATATAATTAAAGAGAAAATAAAATTAATTATGTTTATTAAGCATACAAGCATCTATATAGATTTAACCATGTTTTATGGCAATTCTTTTTTTTTTCAAATTGATAAGTCAAGTTACAATTTAATTTTAAACTATAAATGTCTAATATTCATTTTCCTTTTTATTTTATATGTAATATGTTTATATAAATAAACAATTTAAATATTTTCTATAATAATCACAAAATTCTATAATAATTGAATATTTAAATTATTTTAATAAATACTAAAAAATTATATTATAAATTTTTTCATTTTCTATATAATTTTAATATTTAAGCTAATATAAATATCAAATTAAAAAATAAATAAATATTCATCTTAAAATATTGCATGATGAAACAACATCATATAATTAAATATAATTGCTTTTAATTTGCTATTATTTTAAATAAAATATAAATTAATTAAATATAACATAACTCAAGGATGTTTTTTTAACCAACTAAAAAAACATTTAGTTAATCACACAATGTTTACCTTATAGTTTTTAACATTGGGGTAGTTAATTTAGTTCCACTGGGTGTTCAAATCCCAAATTTTTCCGAATAATAAATCTAAGATCATCTTAGATAAACTGCATGTGCATGGTGATCGGTAAAGGTCAATGCATGCATAGTTTAGATTCATCTATTTTTAAATTCATGCATCAATTATAAAACAATTAAAAATAAAAATAAAGAAAAAAACTATTAAATATTAAATTTTAAAGTAGCTATAAATAGATTTTTTAAAATTAAATTTAGGGCAGACATATTGATAAAAAACCCTTTCCTCTTCATTAATGTTACTCTATAAATCAGAATTACTTCCTTAAAAATCCTCTAAGCCCTATTCTTGATCCATTTTTTAGCCCAGCAAGATAAAGTGATCTTCAAACTCTGGGAGCCACAGAGGATCAGCAAGAAATTAGAGTATCATCTGCAGCCACAGAGGAGACATC
>MU223384.1:858311-880520 GCA_018584345.1 Thuja plicata
ATCATCAAACTTTCCTCTAAGGCTTTCTGCCTTGGCTCTCAGAACATTTGCATCACCACCATGTACAAGTTTCAATTTGTCCCACATTGTCTTTGCATTTTTGCAATCTTTGACATCCTCAAATTCAACATCAGAGAGTGAGGCTGAAAGTTCTATAACCATGCAGTTATGTTCATGATTTACTCTCAATTGATCCACTATCAATGGTCCAGTAGGCAACACATATTCAGTTTCTAAGTATTGAGTAATATCATTGCCAATACCTGATAAGTGAAGCTTTATCCTGCTTTGCCATGAAGCAAAGTTGTCCTTGTTCAACTTGGGCAAATCTCGTATGTTCATCTTGTGATCTTTTACTTAGGTCTTGAAACCTTCCTTCTAAGAACACAAGCTCTGATACCAATTGTTAGTAATAACTGAGACGGGGGGGGGGGGGGGGNGTGAATTAGTGGCCTCAACAATTTATCCAATTTAATCCACGAATCATTACTTCTCCAATTATTAAGTCCCTACAAGATGCATACCTTTGAAATACTAAAAACAAATAACTGTATGTCGGTTTAACTTGTCTGTTCTTATTCTCCTTGATAACCAATAAGTAGTAAACTATATTTACCGATACTCATTAAGTATGCAAAGTATACCAGTCAATCCATAAATGCACATGTAGAATGTAAAATAATAAAGTAATGAACCATACACATATAACACAAGGATTTTAACGTGGAAACCTTGTTAAGGGAAAAAACCACTGGGACCAGTACCCCAAATTTTCACTCTTCTGAAGTGAGCCCTGTTAGGAGCCAACCCTATTAAAGGTTACAAACACACTGTTAAGTGCGACCTTTTTAGAGGATTTTCAATACAAAGGTTGTCACTTAGTATCTGGCATCTACGCTACCATCCTTGAATCAGTCTCATGACTGTCAATAGGCTTTATGCAAATCTTACTACCATCCTTGAATCAACCTCCTTCTTAGACTGTCGATAGGCTTTAGGTAAGACCGGTGCTACTATCATGAGTCAACCTTCTAGTAATCTGTTAGGATATACCTCAATTACAAAAGACTGTTAAGTCCTCCTCTGTTAAGAGACTTAATGCTTCAATGGTTAAACTGAAACAAAATGACCTATTTCTAATGCAACTTAATTACAGATTTTCAGATCTACTTACTTACAATATCTTTCCGATCAATGTATTAATACAATTCCTTTGTACTTAACTCTTTCTACTTTGTGCTAATGTGCTTTCTGTCGATCAGTGTCTGCAGAATTCTTTAGCTCTCCCTCAGCTTGATTGATTAGGACTGCATGAAGTTAATCCTTCATCAGTTTCTCTTCAGCATCTTCTATCAGTTCACTCCCCCGTGTATCTGATTGATTATAGACCACACTGAGAATGAATTATGCTTGTCTCTTAAATAAACATGATATTCCTTAATTCTTGGTTCTTGATTCTTGGCGTGAAAAACAATCCAGCCAAATTGATTTACGGCTTTAACTCCTGATTTATCTCATAGTTATCTTCTTGCCAACTGTGTAAATCAACTTTAAATCACTTACTTAACTATGGTTGAATAAAAAAAATCAAACAACCAGTTAAGTCTATCTTTTAGCTCTACCAGCTAGATATTTTGTCATTTTTTGATCTCTCTGTTCTGTCGGTCAATTCTGCAGTTCATCGCCGGTGACAACTGCCAGTTCTGTCGGTGTCGCTTAAGTTAGCTTTGGGATCTCCGTCCGTCGGGCATCATTGGATCTTGTTCGTCAGGCAACACTATTTTTAGCTCATCGGGCATCCTTTGACTCTGCTTTGTCAGGCAATATTGTCTTCTGCTTGTCGGGTATCACTATGACTTTTATCTCTGTCTTTACCGATGGTGTGCAGTCCGCCGGTGTATTTAGTCACTTAGTGAATACTTGACTTTTATGCATTGCTGAAAGCATAACCTCTATTCCATTGATTCTCTGAAGTCTTTGGCATTATGTGTGTGACTATACAAATGATATCAAGTTGACATCAATGACAATACAAACCATTAACTGATTTAATATTTTGTATCATCTTTAACTTAATATAGTGAACCATTTAATCAGTTACATGTCATCATTCTTTACATCTAATATTGATTGTAGCACTATATCTATGTTTTGAGTGTTTTTAATTATTTAATTCCATTCTGATGCAGAGGTAGGATTCACATTTACAACCTTCTTTCAATTATTACAATAAATGCAAATATTTTGCAATCTTAAAATAGTTTCTCAAACTAGGGTAGAATCTGAAATCCTCAAATATTCATTAATAAATTCCATAAATAGAAGAATGAAGCTAATTAAATTGGTGAGATTCAATAAAAGTTAATTACAAATATTTTCCCCAATAGCCAAATCTAAGAAATGAAATAAAATTTATTACATTTTTTTTCCAAAACTGCCCATACTATGATGAAATTCAACCATTCTGCACCAAAACTACTATAACTTCCTCAAAACGTAATGAAAATAAACCAAAAAAACCAAATCAAAGATAACTTATATACCTTTCTATAAAATATAAGTTTTAAGTCTATATCATTTAAAATGAGTTTTCACCAATCAAAACATCAGAGACATTGCAGGAAAAATAACCAGAAAACTGAAATATGTAACATCAAAAATAAGTTTTCTTCCATTCCAAATCCTTCTTCAAACTCCTCCAACTTACCATTTCGTGTTTTGGAGACCACGTGTATACAATTTGGAATCATAATAAACAATCCAACCAACCTAAAACTACCCATTAACAACTTTTAAAAAGTTGTTACCAAGTTGTAAAAGTTGTCATTACAATTTTGGCAACTTTTGAACAACTTTTACAAATATTATTCAAATGACCTCAAAATTTCCCTAAACCTTTAAAATATGAAAAAAAAAATGACTTGAAGACTCAAATTACATCATACTTGAATTTTTTCAGGACCTTATAGGTCACTATGATTTTAATGGCTTTAATAGCCTTACAAAATGATTTGAATGAGTGCCAAATAGTCTTTAGGACCTTAAATAACCTTGAAAAAATATTAAAGAAAATATATAATATCAAATTAGTTATGATGCATCCAAATAATAGGTGCTCCTACACCATACTCCTGACTTTGAAATTTTTCCAAGTCCCTTGGAAGTGCGTTTTCAAAGATCTCTTCTTCGTCTTCACTTTTGGTCTCTCAATCCTTTTCCTTAAGAATGTGACCTTGTTAAGAAAAAAATTATTTCCTTTCCAATCTGATTTATTCATCACCTGCTTTTAATTGAACACAATAAAAAATTCATGGGAAAACATTAATTGATTAGTATCAAAATCAATCACAAAATTTGAGTCTTTCTCCTCAAATCTTCTTGGCAACTCTTCCCTTTTACTATCTTTATCATCATAAATATGATCCATGTCTATTATTTGTTCATTATCATCTGTTATTTCTGCAAATACTTCAACATAATATTTTTCAACAATGTCTACCTTTATGGATTCTTCAATTGGTTTAACTTTCTCATTAGATTCAATCAACTCTTACTCTTTTGCTTCTTCTATCCTTGTTTCTCTTTGTTCTTCCCTAATTTTTTGAATCTCTTCAGCATGAGGTTTTACATCTTCTTCACCATTTGTCACTACTTCAACATCTTGAAATTCATCATCATTAATTCCTCTCTGCTCTATGATTTCAAGAAGTTTCTCCAACTTCTTTATATGTGCCTCTAGTTCTCTTTTCTTTTTTTCTACCCTCTTTTTCTTTTTTGAATACATACCCTGCAAATCACTATGCATCCTTTTCATAAATAAATTCATTTTATTTCTCAATAAAGTATCTTTTACCTTGCTTCCTATTTTCTTTGATACCTCTCCTTAGGCATTTCTCCTCTTCTCTCTCTTGGCCTACTCTCTTGGTATCCAGGTTCCCTCTTCAACCTGTAAAAGACAAACAAACAACCTCAATATACCTTTTTCCAAACCTTTTGGGATTTGCTACCACTTTGATGCAGCGGTAGGATTCACATTTATAACCTTCTTTCTATTATTCCAATAAATGCAAATATTTTGCAATCTTATAATAATTTCTCAAACTATGGCAGAATCTAAAATCCTCAAACATTCATTAATAACTAAACCATAAATCAAAGAATGAAGCCAATCCAATTGGTGAGATTTAATAATAGTGAATTACCAACATTTTTCCCAATTTATAGACAAATCCAAGCAATAAAACAAAATTTATTACATTGTTTCCAAAACTACCCATACTATGACAAAATTCAACCAGTCTGCACCAAAACAGCTATATCTTCCTCAAAATGTAATAAAAATAAACCAAAAATAAACAAAATGAAATATAACTTATATACCTTTCTAAAAATATAATTTTTAGGTCTATATCATTTAAAATGAGTTTTCACCAATCAAAACATTAGAGGAATTGCAGGAAAAATAGCCAGAAAACTGAAATATGCAACATCAAAAATAAGTTTTCTTCCATTCCAAATCCTTCTTCAAACTCTTCCAACTTACCATTTCATGCTTTGGAGACCAAATTTATACAATTTGGAATCATAATAAACCATCCAACCAACCTACAACTACCCACTAACAACTTTTAACAAAATTTTAAAAAGTTGTCACCAAGTTGTAAAAGTTGTCATTACAATTTTGGCAACTTTTGAACAACTTTTACAAATATTATTCAAATGACCTCAAACTTTCCCCAAACCTTTAAAATATGAAAAAAATGACTTTAAGACTCAAGTTACACCATTTTCCACTTTATTTTATACATTTGAGTGGTTCTACCATACTTGACTTTTTTTTCAAGATCTTATAAGTCACTATGATTTTAATGGCTTTAATAGCCTTACAAAATGATTTGAATGAGTTCCAAATAGTCTTTACGACCTTACATAACCTTGAAACAACATTAAATACAATCTATAATATCAAATTATTAATGAAACATCCAATTAGTAGGTGCTCTTGCACCACATTCCTTTTGCACACATTTCCTTGATCATAATAATTTAGGCATGAAGCCCTTTAAAAGTTTGATCTTGAGACTAAAACTATTACAGTCAACATAAAAGAAATTTTCACAGAATTGCAATACCTACCTTGTCGTTGATGGTCAACCGAAACCAATCTACCACTTCCTCAACCGGAAGTCGAAAACTACACCATCGGGCAAAGACTCCTAATGTTTTACAGTGCACTTGTATTCTTTTTATGGTTCCACTACTAATTTCCATTGTAATCTTGTCGCCGAGGTTTTGTGACTTGGAAGTGTATGTACTATTGGTTGTAGTCGATCTATCGGTAGGGTAAAATTGCAATCATTTTTGCAGTTTTGTGATGTCTTAGTAGTTTCTTCTCTCTCTCGATTGAAACGTTGATGAGGGATCTTGTAATTCCTTCTATTTTTGTTGATATCCCATCCCAAATTTTTATTGTTGGGGTAGGGTTTGAGGGAAAATTTATTTTTAGGGGCAGGTTTTAGGTAACCCTCGTCTAAAGAATGAAGAATATGGAAGAGATTTTTACCAACCGGGAGGTGACAATGCCCTAAATTATTTCCAAAGTAAGATCGAGAGTCAGCTGAAGCACAAGGAGGAAGGACATTCGAGCTCCCCCGCCCAGTTCTACGGTCAGCCTCCGTGCAGTGTCATCTACTTGCCCTCCTAGAGATGGCAATGTTCCATCCATTGTCCTCCAACCTGGTTTGAGGAGGGGAAGCCCTGCCCCCAACTAGAAAATCAGAGAGGAATTATAGATTCCTAAAATTTGCATACTTCATTTTCCTAAAAAAAATCAAACTATTTTTGCTCAAAAGACAGAGCCATTTTTGTCGCATATCTAGAATAAACTTCTAAATACAAGTTATAATTCATAAGTTTAATTATTTGTATAATAAACAAGTTCCTTCAAAATGTGGGTAGAGTTGTTTAAATTTGCTACAAAATTAAATTTTGAAATAAAATTTAAACCTCAAAAATTAGAACAAGGATTTTGTACAAATTTAAAATTTGAAAACATTAATTTTATTATGGAGGATATAAAATTGCCAATTCTTTCATAGACATTGAAGAATAGAATTATTTTTGGGGGATAAAATTGTAGCTATTTTAAAAAAAAAACAAAGTTCAAATTTGAAATTGAGTTCTTTCAATAAAATTAATTATATGACATAACTTAAATATATTGTCTTTAAAATTAATATAAACATAATATTATGTTCAAATGCTTATTTTTAAAAACAATATAAATTAGTTAATAAAATAAAAATAAAAATAAGCATATTTTTTTTAAATAAAAAATTAAAATCATTGAAACCCCAATATCATTTTAAAATGAATAAATAATTAAACTAAAAGAGATTTATTTATTATTTGCTAATTACTCAAATTATTGTATATAAAATAAAATATTATCTTTAAATTTGTACTATATAAATTATTATATATAAATAGATTATTTCTATAATTTAAATAATCTAATTTAAACAAATTAGGCTCTATCCTAAAACAAAAAATAACAATAACAATAAACAAAGCATTCATAATTATTAAATTTATAAAAAATATTATAAAAAACTAGAATTAAATCCCAACAAATCATCATATAATATAACCTATCACTAATTTTTTAGCAATTTTTTTTATACAACTAAATCTTCAAGAACTACAAGAATTAAAGAACTCCAAAGTGCCCTTCACATTTAAAAATAAAAAATAAAATAAAAAAATCATTTTTTTATTCTCCAAAGTAAAAAACTATTTAAAACAACT
Source organism: Thuja plicata (assembly GCA_018584345.1). Lineage (NCBI taxonomy): Eukaryota > Viridiplantae > Streptophyta > Pinopsida > Cupressales > Cupressaceae > Thuja > Thuja plicata. The sequence continues at coordinate 865,119 of MU223384.1, forward strand.
ATTTGAAATCACCCAAAAATACTAATTTGAAATCACCAAGAAACAGAGCCAATACTCAAAACAAGCGCGTGGATTGCCAAAATGGGCTGACGGATTGGTCGCCGGTAAAGTTAAAAAAAAATTGGAGGATTTCTTCGTAGTCTCTGTTTTTTTTCCTTCGTGAGACGAGTTTGGTTCCTCCAAATCTCTTTATATTTTGGTTAAGAAATTAGTTTATTCTCACATAGTATGAATAGTTTTATAAGAGAAGTTTGTCTAATCTTATGAATAGGTAAATTTAACTTAAAAAAAATTCAAACGTTATTAAAGAGAAAATAAATTTATTCATGTTCACTAAGCATACAAACATCTATATAGATTTAACTATGTTCTATGATACTTCAATTTTTTTTCAAATTGTTAAATCAAGTTACAATTTAATTTTAAATTATGAATGTCTAATATTCATTTTCCTTTTTATTTTATATAAATAAACAATCTAAATTTTTCTTATAATAATCTCAAAACTCTATTAAAATTGAATATTTCAATTTATTTTAATAAATACTAAAAATTATATTATAAATCTATATTTCAAATATAATTTAAAGATTTAAACTAGTATAAATATAAAATTAAAAAATAAATAAATATTCAAATTCTTAAAATATTACATATTAATATAAATTGATATTTAAAAAAGACATCAAAATAAATATCCATTTATTTTGTGATATTATCTCTTCTTAACATGACTAAACATCATCATATAAGTGCATATTATTGTTTTCAATTCATTATTATTTTAAATTAAATATATTATTATTTTCAATTCATTATTAATTCAAATTAAATATATCATTTAATTTTCCATTAAACATGCACACAATGTTCATCTTATAGTTTTGAAGAGTGGGGTAGTTAATTTAGTTATAACATTTAGTTTTCCATTAGGCATGCACACAATGTTCATCTTATAGTTTTGAACAGTGGGGTAGGTAATTTAGTTCCACTCGGTGTTAGTTCCAAAATTCAAATTCATGCATCAATTATAAAACAGTTAAAATTAAAAATAAAATAATATAAAAATTATTAAATTTTAACGTAGCTATGAATAGATTTAAATAATATAAAAATTATTAAAATTTTAACGTAGCTATGAATAGATTTTAAAAAATTAAATTTAGGGCAGACATACTCATAAAAACCCTTTCCTCTTCATTATCTCAGAATTACTGATCTTGAAGCTCTGACAGAGGATCAGCAAGAAATTAGAGTATCATCTGCAGCAACAAAGGATCATCAGCAACATCTAAACTTGATGGATTTCGTGAATGCTACTGTTGAAACAGGAGTTTTTGTGCCACCCTCAGATGGAGAGTTTTCTGGGGAATTACCAGTGCGTATCTTGCGGTTCACTCTTGGATGTGAAGGAGATGGAAGTTTATTCTTCATATTTCAGCTATATAGAGTAGATGATGGGACAATTAGCCAGTCAGAGATTGATAATATCATTTCACAAGACTTGTTACAGATACAAAATGTTGTCCCCTTTCAACGTATAATGCGGCGGGAAGGAGAGATCCATATTTTTGTTGGGACTCCCAATCAAATGAGCAATCTATTGGTAATCCATGGAATGTATAATTTTCATATAAATTTGCATAGATATATTTATCGTGGTCAATATAGTGAAACTTCTGGAATTAGCGACGAAGAGGCTGCAGAGATTTTGGGATCGCCTACATTAAGGATTGGAGTGGAGGAGGCAGAGATAGAATGCGCAATTTGCCTTGACCCAATTCAGAAAAGTGAGGAAGTGAAAGCATTGGAATGCAAGCATGTGTATCATTATGCATGCATCTTGTGCTCAACTAAAAGAAAGCAGCAATGCCCTTTATGTCGTGCTACTTACGATTATAGACGAGTCCAATCAGAATAGAAGTTCAATGTATTCTATTAAATAATGGCATTGATGGACTGATTTGTCTCTTTGCTCATCAAAGAAAGAATGTTTTTTCAAAAATTGTTATCAGCTTGTTTATGATGATATGGTGTTGTTATGAGAGATTATTGTAGAGTTGTGCAGTAGTTATTATGAGATTTAGTGGTATTTGTATATATAAATTAAATTTATATGTTCTATTGTGTCTTTAAATGTTAACAACTGGATTTGCTTGATATTCTTTGAAATGATATGCTCTAAGGAACAAGTCTGTGTGCATGACTTTGAGCTTATTTGAAATTTATAATCTGATAAAAAGATTATCATCTTACTCGCATGTTGCTCGCAGGGTCAACTAAAATTTGTTCACTTTAATGCCAGGTTCTTATTGACTTTGACCAAATCAGGGTCTTAATGCCAGGTTCTGACTGACTTTGACCAATGGTGAAAGTTGGTCGCAGGTTCATAGTAATGGCTAGATTTTATCTTACAGAAAGCTTCTTGCTTTAATGCGTTGCAAAAATTGCTTTCAATCTGTTGCTCTACCTTTCTGCACCCCTTGTAAATTCTGAAGATTTCAAGTTCATCCTTTTAACATTTTAGAGTTGATAGAGAAAAATAGAATTTCAAGTGTGCTCTTTTCTGTGACCTTGTTTTTTTTCCCCCTAAATTTCTTTCCATGAATAGTGGGTGCTTATTTGTAAATGAAAGTACTAAATCAAATACAAAATAAATAAAATATTAGATATACAATTTTCAATACTACATTCCCTTAAATCACGGGCATAAAAAAAAATATCTCTTCCATTACATTTATCTAAAACTTACATTTAATTTTGTCTACTGGAATAAATACTCTTAAAATTGACTAAAATAACAAGTGTTCATTTAAGACTATACGATTTTCTATCACCAATATTTTAATTCAATTCAATGTTTTAATGAATTGATAGTACCTCTATCTAAATTTTTAATATAATATTAACAGTGGAGTGTCATGAGTTAAAAGTACCTCTGAATAACGTTCTTTAATATTACAATATCCAGAAACAGTATCAACTCATACAACAGATCTACTACAGTTTGAACAATCTTATTTATAAAACCTTTTTTTGACTTGTAAAATAAATTTAGTTTGAATTAGAAAATACCGTGACTGGACAATTATGTTTGCTTTGAATGTTTTTTTACAAACCAGGGCAGTTAATTAAGAAAATGAGAGGCGATCTGTTGAATTTTTTAGCATCTGAGAGTAACAGTGGTAAGTAAGGAAACGATTGAGCTCCATGATTACTTTGTCAGATCAGGGAAAAGTAGTACACAAGTTAGGTCTTTAGCCATGGCATAATCGAAAAAGCTACTGTGAAAAGAAAATAATTTTGTACCATACAAAAAGATGCTTCGAATGTACTCAATAAGAGAGAAGATTATCTGTCTAATGCGTCCAATGAAATCATTAAATGTGAAAACTCAGAAGCATTAGCATCCTTCTCAAAATTACCAGAGCATGGAAAATGAAAATACTCATTCGTCCCGCCATTGAAGATGAAAATGGTCGTCGCAGAATTTGTTGGGCAAGTGAAAGATATGATTGGAAGAATAAGTGAATTCAACATCTCACTCTAATTATCAAGAATGGTACCAAATGCATATGCTTGTTAATTTTATAATGTGTGTATTTGCTTGTTAATTTTATAATGTTTTTTTGTTTCGTGAAGATATAAGACAATCCACTTTGCAGGTTTTAGTCAAGTAAATAGCAGTTGGTTTAAATTGAAACAAGATTCTATCATGATTAGATATGTATGGACAAGTATTAGTCAAGTAAATAAAATTTTCTAGTAGACATCTACATAGCGTTCTATTGACTAATTTACAATCTAGGACTTTAGAAAGATTAATTCATGTTTCTATAAGTTTTGATGGTTTTTTATTATTTTGTATTATTTAAAAAATAACAATTCATTTTATATATACCTTAAAATTGACCTTCATATATTCTCACTTCATTGATTAGTGATTGATCATTTTCAATAGAAAGAAAAACTTTTAATGTACAACATAGTGAAGAGTAACTTGTGATTAGAAATTTTAATATCAAAATTTGGATCATCAAGAGTACTGTGTATCTTTTTCAATCAGTGATACATCATCAGGACGAAAAAAAGGCGAAATAATAGAATTGCAGGCATATGCTTATAAAGTGAGAGAGAAGTAAGAAGTCAAATGCGTAATGGTTGTAGAATTGTGGAGTGGAAAAATATAGAGTTAAGATGAAGTGAAAATTTTAATAATTTTGAGGAGTGAGAAAAAGGTTAAATACTTGTAAATTAGAATTGTGAATGCATTGAAATAGTAATCCTTAGCATTACTATTTTATTTTGTATGTCAAATATATGGTAAACAAATATGAGACATAGAAATAGGAATTCTGCCTTCTTAAAATTTGTATCATGATTATATATCAAAAATTTCATATGTATCTTTGTAGAACAGGTAAGCAGGTCAGTATCTAATTTAAGAGGTAGACTTAATTACATTTCAACAAAGAAATCTGAAACTAGAGGCCTGCAATATGTACAAGAAAAACCAGTTATAGATCCAATATCTGTGGAATAGGGTTCGCTATCTCGAATATGCTGCATACAGTGGGGGTTGGTGCAGAGCTTTTGAAGTGGTTGGATTTTCCTTTGCCTGGACTAAAGTAGAACTTCCGTTTGCATTGCCTAATTCTGCAAAATGAATTTGTAGACATGTAAAAATGTGTAACTCTACTTCCATGGTAGTACTATGAGGATATAGAATGAGCTATAGGGTTCCAAATAATGCAGGGACAGAAGGATGTTTCTACAGTCTATGAGAGAAGCCATATACTGAAATTATAAGGTAGAAAAATTGCAATCGGCTGATTTAGCCTACCATTTCCATTTTCAGCAATAATTAGTGTTGGGTTTTCATAGTTGTCTCGTATATACATGATAGCTTTGTATAAAGCCCAAGGAAAAATCTAAAGCCACTCCGAATTAGCCTGCAAATTCACTGTGTTCTTTTAACATATTTGGAAAAAATGATGGAAAACCAATTATATTGTTCTAAATACTTTCTTTTCAGATTGTTATGAATTTGAACCTACAACGCTAGTGCACATTACTAAATAGCAAAAATAGGAATATATAATTAGCAAATAAGAGAAAGGGGTCTTACTCTTGGTCCAATTTGAAAACTATTGCGCTTAACTGTTGTTTCAAAAACCTAGTTAATATAGTACATATATCTAAAGAGGCAAGCTTTGGAATTTCCATTTCTTCAAGGTAATTCAAAGTTGACAATATCTAACAGCAATTCAAGGCATTATTAAAGGATAGTGACATGATTTAATAAGAGCGAGTTAATCCATAATTCAGTCACAGAAGATGTACCTGAATTGGAAAATTGTCATCATTATGTTCATATTAAAAACTTCTACGGATTCTGATCTTTTTGCCTTCATCTATCCCAAGAATCTATACGTGACAAAAATAGAGAGTCGAACCAAAGCTACAAACAATAGAAAAAGCATGAATCACATTCAAAGTAGTGAGATGATGTAAAATGGAAGTATAATATTGAAGTTATTTTGAACCAAATTGCTCCCAAAAGTAAATAATTCTATTTATATCTCATAAACTAGTTTATACTTTCATTAGTCATAAGTCACTTCTTAGGCTGTTACCAATTGCTTTATGATAGGGAAGTTAAACTAACCCATTCAATTATGCAATGACTTACATGGAGTCAGCAAGTAGATAGAAAATATTGAAGTGCAAAAACTGCTCCATCTTCCATCGAATTCAAATCTCGTTCTTATGGACAGTGAAAGATGCTTTTGCACAAAACCTCCAAGTTTTTTTCAGCAGATAACAAATTTGAGCAGTCCTCGTATGAATGTAGAAGAGATTATTACAAGCTTGCTCGATTACTGAATGAGGAAAAATAAACTTAGTAGATATATTTCACACTAAAACCATTCGAAAAGATATTTTAATCAATTGTACCAAATGAGAGTAGAGACGAATCATTTGAAAATACATTTTAATCAATTGTGCTAAATGAGTATAGGTATTACCTGTACCATATGACAAAATCCCTCTTTGAACATGGGTCAAGCTACACTGCCTTTTTATGTGCTTCAAATGCTCTCTTGTACTCACCAACAACCGCTAGTGCTAATCCCTTCATACAAAATTCAAACAACATAGAATAGCCATCTTATAAGATGTTTAATGATATCAAAATTTAGACAACTTCAAGGTCAAAAATATACCTACTAATGTGTACCGTGTAACTGTATGCGTACTTATTATCCTTATCCAACAGTACACATGCACCCCAATTTGATACAACATCTTCAAAGTCCTTGGTTCTGAGGAAAAGCATACATGCATTAAGTTTGAAGAAGAATGTTATACACAAAACAATTAACTACTACCATCCAGAATTTTGTGAAGCTAAAAAATATGAAGAGCTAATATCCTATTCATGCACATTTCATATCTTGGTTCCTTGTACCAGCATAACCCTGCCATATCTAATAGATGTTTAATGATATCAAAATTTAGACGACTTCAATATCAAAAATATAGCTGCTAATGTCTATTGTTTGAGCCTACCATATCTAATAGATTTGTGCAGGAGAATTTTATCACTCCTTTAGGTTTTTACTATCATACAAACAAATTTGAGCCAAATGAGCATTCATAAAAATTGTAAGTTCTTGTTACATTCTCAAAAGTATTTGTTAATCCTACCATAAGTAATACATTTTGGAGGCATTCTTACATGTAATGTCACAAAGAAAACAGAAGTAACATAAGACTATATAAGCACCTCACTGGCACACAACCATTTCTATATTTGAATATCCGAAGGGAAGATCATTAAATGAAGATTCTTACCTCTACGCCTAGCAAATATGCTTGGGATGTGCTATTGTCGAATGTTAAAAATGAATGTTGCATCGGAGCTTGGATCAAAATTTGCAAGGAAAGCAGTACAAGTTTGATGCCCAGTAGAATACAGATAACAGTGAGGAGTTTATGGTGTCATCTCACTCTGTGTTTATAATAACATTGTGAACTTCCTAACTAATTTTTTTATTTTTACAAATGAGAGTTTAATCTAAAGCAGGGTATGAAGCAGCAAATCAGTCATTTAACATGATTAACCATCAATGTCAATCGGTGTAGAAAATGCAACACATCCTCCTCCACCTCTTAAAGCGTAGCTCTTAGTATTAAAATCAGAATTACCAAATTTCAATAATTCAATTAAACATAATAAATTTTAATAATTCAATAAAACATAGTTGCGATTGTGTATGTGTGCCACATAGCTATTTCTGCAGTGCCTCTGGCCATGTTCAGCATTTTTATTGTTTTTTAGTTTTAATTTGTACAAGGATATGAACCCACTCCATCATGAAAAAACATCAACTGGGAAGACAATTATGATAAGAGTTTATCCTCAAGTACTTATATGCATCAATTGATTGTCTTTTTCCTAGAGCCCTTGTGGTGTTTATTGCTCAAGTACCTTTTTTTTCTAAATGGATCAAACTGACAACACTTCATTGCTCTTTCGCTGGTTTTTTTTTTTTTTTTGGGCTCATTTCAGATTGACAAAGACCAGATTGTTGGAAGTAGGGTGACAATAAGTTCTTGCCATTATATCTAATTGCTTAAGCAGGTTGATTTCATGTGCAAGCCAAATGAACTAAACATAATTAAATTTAAAAGTACGTAAAGATCATATTTTTAAATTTTAAGGTACTTACACATCACATTTTCCACGAAGCAAACACAATTTGGAACTACTGCTTGCTCAAGGAGGGTAAATCATAGTTGTAAGTTAAAAATCACTTAAATCAATTATGACATAAAAATTTATGTAATTGGCCATGCCAAAGTTTGCATCATTTTTGGAATAGAACTTGCTTCAATCTCATGCTTAACATTGGCCATGCTCATCATTTTTAACAGCTCCACCAAAAGCAAAAAGCTCATTAAGGAGAATGGTACTTTTTCTATCAAAAAACAAAAAACATTCCTCTGTTCCCAACATTAAGCTTAACACTCTATTAGCAATACCATAAAACTCTCAGATAAACTTTGTATGGTGGTTTCTTCTTTCATACAATGAGTTCCTACACTGCACCAGAGACAAACTAAGCATCTCAAGAGAAAGATACAGTTTCTACACTTAAACAGAAGCACACTAAGTACTCCAAAAACAAATTACATTTTATGAGACAAACTAAGTACCACAGGAAAAAGATGCAATTTCTACAGTGCAACAGAGGCACGCTGAGTACTCCAAAAATAAACTATATTTTATGAGATGATGACAACTCACTATCTGAATTTATGAACACATAAAATAATTGGATTTTTCTTTAGCTTAAATAGCACATGATTTCATATTGGTATTATTCGACAACAAAGTTTTTATTCCTTAAAATGTATAGCAGTGATAGAAGAAAAAACACCTAAAATGAATAGGGGAATAGGTACGCAAGAAATTATGAGATCTTTCAGAATCAACATGCCGACGAATGCATCCAACTCAAGTGTTAATTGATTTCTGGAATACAATTTCTATATTCATTGTAATGTTCACAGACTTTTCCTCTTGGCAATAATAACCCCAGCCAAAATAACTACCATTAAACTTAACTACTTGTATGGAACAGGAAATTGACCATAATAAACTGCAATAAAATATTTCAATGTTCTCAATGGGATGGGCTAAGTGGTAAATAATGGGAGCTTTCATATTGGAGGCCCAATTTTAATGGGTGTTGAAATTGAGTGAACTGATCCAATAGACGGGGCTGAGTGCAAGGTGACTTTGATGGATGAAATACTCATCATGGCATTGAAACCATATCCCTGAAAAAAGGTCTAGCAACCCAAAACATTGGAAAGGAAAAAGAATTTAAAAGAGAGTATCACTTGTAGTGCAATGCAATAAGGCTAATTATGTGGTTCAAATATTTACAACCCTCATCCACTAGTAAACCCGTATTACTGCATGCAGAATATCAAGGCATAATTTGCAGATGTTCATGGAGGCCCTTATCACAGTTCCAAAGAGTTCAGAATTAAAGAATTATTCTTCCCAAATTTTTATTGAGCCAAGATAAATGGATATACACCAAAACAGGCATGCCCATGTTGGAAGTGAAAGAAGTCTGAGAGGGGAGGGGTGAATCAGCTCCACCTTTTACAAATGTCAAGTCGAAGTTACAGATATGCATAAATGTATGAAATAGACCTCACACATTCATACACATTTATAACTGTATAATATTTCTTTCAATACAGACAATTCCTCAGATAAGAATATATGAATATGCACAATATATAAAATGTTCAGTTTATTTTTTTTTTCACACCCATACGTTCTTATATGAGAATATAAAATATGTACAATCACTGATTTTGAGCAAGCTTCAGACTGTTTTCACAACTGAAAACTATGTAACCATTTGGAAGAGAAAACCCAAACATAATATGTGGTAATCCTTAATCTCAAAAAACAAATTTTTGTCTGTCGTGCCCTTGTTAGGATTTTAAAAAATAAACCTTTCAACAAAATTCCTGTCATGCCCTTGTTAATCCTTCTAAAATAAACACTGTAAACACATGTATCAATAACTGTCCCTTTCGGAAACATCAACCTGGGCCATCAAAAGAAATTGAAAAAAGAACAGTATGTTCATAACTAACTGCCATCAAAGAATAAATGGCACAACAGAAAAACCGTTTTCATCAACAAAAAACTACTTAAAATTACCTTACAGAAGAATGGTTTTTCTTATTCGAGACATACCTGCAGCAAAATGATATTGCCCTGTATAATATATGAGAAACAAATAGCCTCAGGGTACCTTCATTTTTGCCAAGAAACTCATCCTCTTCAAGTGCAAGAGAAGACAAATAAGATATCTAAAACCCATAACCAACTGCCAAGCATCAAAACTGCAAATACAGTGATCATTGCGGCAGCTCTTTCTTAGGGTTTGAATAAACTGAGGAAATGATGCTTCAAAGAACACTTTACTTTCACCAACCAAAAAAACAGATAACATAACATTTTCACATTACTCCATGTCAAGTGGAGTCAAACAACAATGAATATGCCTTTAACCATAGTAAAACCCGTGGAGATGTCAAGTCAAGTAAATGAGTGGTCCCGCACAATGCAAAAGACTTTCTCCAAATTATTATAATGCCATGTCATCAAGGACGGAGTCAACAGCCCAAAACTCTTAAAAACCAAGACAAGTAGAAAAGTTCATATAGAAAATATATACCATCTTCATCTGCTCTACTTGGACGCGCAATATAGACAGCTTAAAATTATATGGACTACAAATGGATTGAGCAGAAATGTCGAAATGGTCTTTTTATAAATGGAACATCCTAACATTACCAAGAATATGACAGAGCCTATATACCATATTCAACTAAAAGATCATTAAGGACATATCATTTCAATCTAAATGTCCGACAACAACAAACCCAGATAAAAAATGAAAAAAAAGAATAAGCGTTCTCAATCTAAGAGTTTTCAAAACAAGCAGCCCAGAAATGTGCATTCAACAAGCATTTCCTTTAAAAAGAACTATGTACAAACCAGCAAGCCAAAGTTGAAACCAACAATAACTGTTATAGAAATAGAAACTGCTGCAAAACTGTTTGCTTTGGATCTTTATATGAATAACAAATGTCTCCACCACCTATATCTATATATATTAGTTGGGGATTGTGACTGTGATATTGTTGGCTCTCTGTCAATTTATATTTAAATATCTTTAATGTAATAAAAAGTTATTAACATGTAATTTTAACATAAAAATTCACATATACTTAAAATAACATTTAAAATATACTTATAAACTAAAATTTAAAATTGATTAAAATTAAAAATATACATTATTTTTAATTATATTTTTTAGAAAATACAAACTATTTATAAAACTACTATAAAAACAAATTAATTAATTCTGGCCCTAAAAGTCGTAATGAGTGGGAGATGTAATCAATACAGCTATAATGTTTGAATAACTTGTGTTTAAATTGAAATGGTGCATCCAAGTTGGAGGAGGAGGATATACTAATTACTGTCAACATCACTGTTAGTCTGCATTTAATCAATAAGAAAACTATTAATCACTGGTTCATGCTCTGTTAATCTGCAAAAACATTGAGTAAATTCAGTAAAAAATAATTATTTGCACGTTTTGCATTGCTAGAAACGACCGTCGGCAACAGAAAACGCGTTTCGGCCATTGAAACGCGAAACGGCCTTCATCCCTCGCGTTTTGGGCAAAATAGCTCACAACCCAAGAACTTGTTTTGCTCGCTACAGACCTTGTTTGCCCGAGACCTTGTTTGTCGTGTGTGTGTTCTCTAGGGTTCATTTCCGTGAAGGCTTCTGCACCCCCTTCACATTCCAATCAAATGCGGCCAAAAAGATTTTCTTACAAAATTTGGGTAGTTAATTTCTTACAAAGAAAGTGGATTTTCTTATCAAATTTTTAATTAAAAGCATAATAGAACAAATTAATTTATTTCATATACATAATTAACCACTAAATCTCACAATAAGGAATACACAACTCTACAATAATCTCTAATAACATGTTGCTTTGATTTAACTCTTCATATCACACTAACACCACCGTATATTAATCATAAACAAGTTGAGAACAATTTTAGAAAAGTCATCCTTTCTTTGATGAGCAAAGACACAAATCAGTCCATCAATGCCATTTTTTATAGAATGCATTGAACTTCTATTGTGATTGGACTAGTCTATAGTCGTAAGTGGCACGACATAAAGGGCATTGCTGCTTTCTTTTAGTTGAGCACAAGATGCATGCATAATGATACACATGCTTGCATTCCAATTCTTTCACTTCCTCACCTCTTTGAATTGGGTCAAGGCAAATTGCACAGTCTATCTCTGCCTCTTCTACTCCTTCAATCCTCAATGTGGGTGATCCCAAAATCTCTGCAGCCTCTTCATTGCTAATTCCAGGAGTTTCACAATATTGACCATGGTAAGTATATGTAGACAAATTCATATGAAAATTATGCATTCTATAGATCAACAACAGATTGCTTAGCTGATTGGGAGTCCCAATAAAAAGATGGATCGCCCCTTCCCGCCGCATTATATGTTGAAAGTGAGCAATATTTTGTGTTTGACACAAGTCTTGTGAAACGATTTGCTGAATCTCCGACTGGCTAATTGTCCCATCTACTCTATATAGCAGAAATTTGAAGAATAAACTTTCATCTCCTGCCCATCTAAGAGTGAATCGCAAGATACGCACTGGTAATTCCCCAGAAAATTCTTCATCTGACGGTGGCACAAAAACTCTTGATTCATCAGTAGCATTGACGAAATCCATCAAGTTTGGATGTTGTAGAAAATACTCTAATTTCTTACTATTGTCCTCTCCCTAAGCTTGAAGATCACAGTAACTTACTGGGCTAAAAAATTGATCAAGAATATTATTGTGCAAAACACTTGCTTCTATTTGTCTAAAAAGCCTTTTTCTAGGGTAACATTAATGAAGAGGAAAGGGTCTTTATAGATACGTCTGCCCTAAATTCTGATTTTTAAAACTATTAATAGCTACATTAAAATAGAAGACACAAATTAATTTCAATTATTAACCAATAGTTTGAAATAATTGATTTTGGTAATCTTTTTATTATAATTTTTTAATTATAATTATATTAAGTATTAATATAAATATAGAAGAGTTTGATGAATATATATAAGTATAGATATTAGTAGATATTTTTAAAGCTTGATATATATAGATTATTTTAATAATTTTTATTTTATTTCTTATCTTAACTATTTTTTAATTGAATTATAGAATTTAAAAATAGATCTATAAAACTAAACATGCATCGAGTGACCTTGTTTACCCATCACTACGTGCATGCGGTTCATTAGAAGTTAAGTACTAAGCTGAATTGCATTTCCTCTCCATGTGGTCTTAGGTTTTTTTTTTTTTAAAAAATTGGGATTTGAACACCACTGCCACTAAATTAACCAGAAATAAAGAATTCATATTTTTAATTTAATTAATTTATTTAAGAATTGTTATCGAACACATCCAAAAAATTTCCGCAATGATTTCACTGAGGATAAGGAAGGAAATCGAATGTGTAGCTCCATAAAAAAAACTAAGGTTGCACTGGTCTTGTTCACCAGTTACTATGTACATGCAGTTCCTCAGAAACGGAATGTGCAAAGAAAAATGCATGCTATCTTACGCTATTTGTGGAAATTGGAATTTGAACATAGTTGGTACTAATGATGATTAAATGATGATATAATTTTTCATCCTTTATGATTCTTTTATTTATTTCATTCAAATTTAAGAAAATGTGTCCTAATATCTTAACAAGTTCATGAGAGGATTACCTAATGCCAGTCATGTAGTTTATTTATTTAGTTTTAATTTATAATGGTCTACACAGCTGCTACATTATGCTCTGAATTATGATCCTTTTTCCCCTACTCCGAGAAATTCTGTAATGATCAATCACGAAAGGTTTGTCAAGATATTGTAAAACCGTCCTCTCAAATGGAGAAATAGACATATTTGTTTATTTCTTGTCTATTAATTAAGGTAAAAAACTCAATGCACAGAATTTAGAGTATTATATGTTCAATTGGACTATAAGCAAAAGTAATCTTTATTATGTGTGTATATGTCTGTATATATATACATATATACACACCATACATATACTCATACAAGTGTGTATCCATGTATACACATATACACACATGTGTATATATACATGCATACACGCATTTGTGTATATATACACACACCATACGTGTATATATATAGACATATACACACGTGTGTATATACACACATACACACACCATACATGTGTGTATATATACACATACACACATACATGTATGCATATATACACACACATGTGTATATACACACACACGTGTATATACACATGCGTGTATATACACACGCGCGTATATATACACGTTTGTATATACACACATGTATATATATACATCCTTATAGCAATATAATATACACACATGCATATATACACACATGCGTATACACACACGTGTGTATATACACACATGTATATATATACATCCTTATAGCAATATAATATACATCTTTATAGTCACAAATCCCACAAAATATTAAATTTGCTTTTGTAAAAATTGGAATTGGAATTTGAAATTCCAATTCCACCTATTTAGGTGGAAGATGATATTCCCATTTTGGGAGCAAAATGAGAATTTCAGAATTCCAATTCCATTTTTTTCCAAGGACCCAAACATGAAATTTGGCATTATCCAGAATTAGATAATGTCAATTCCGGTCCAATTCCCCAAACCGGCCATTAATTACTTAAACTAAATAACATAATGAAACATTTGACATAATTATATATATATATTATTAATAAAATATATTAATTTAAACTTAATTAAATTTTTATTTTAACTAAAAATTAAATTTATAAAAAAAAAATTTAAAACATTAAATAAAGAAAAGGGAGCGGGGCGTGAGCACCCACGACCCCCATGGCCCCACCCGCAGGTCCTGCTGTGCCCACAAGGGTAACCTGCGGTTAGCGGGGGTTTGGTGGCCCTGCAAAAACAATTAACTTGTTGTTTTTATTAACTTTATATATAATATGTATGAAAACTTTGTTCAAGAGGAAATTCTAAAAGAATGAATAGTAAAATAATATTAAAATAATAATTAATTACATCTTCTTTTTAAAGCATGCATAATCATGCAAACACTTTTTTTTTTCAAAATTGACATCCACAAAATTTAAATTATTATTTTTATTATATATATATATATATTTTAGAGAAAAGAATAGAATATACATGAAAACTTTGTTCTCGAGGAAATTCTAAAAGGATGCATAGTAAAATAATATTAAAATAATAATTAATTACGTCTTCTCTTCTTTTTAAACATGCAATTTTACCCTCTTTCGCTTTTTATTAAGAAACAACTAGATTTAAAAGCAAAATCATGTAAAAGTTTTTTTTTAAAAGCAAAATCCACATCCAAAACCCGAATTCCGAATTGAGGATTACATCTCCCACTCATTACGGTGTGTTTTAGGGTCAAAATTAATTAATTTGTTTTTATAGTAGTTTTAAAAATAGTTTGTATTTTATAAAATTTATAATTAAAAATTAATATATATATTTTATTTTAATAAATTTTAAATTTTAGTTTATAAATATATTTTAAATGTAATTTTAACTGCATTTTTAGGTTAAAATTACATGTTAATATATTACATTAAAAATATTTAAATATAAATTGATATTAATTATATTTTTTAATTACATATTATTTAAAAATAAATATTTTAATTTGTGATATATATATA
>MU223384.1:880570-907481 GCA_018584345.1 Thuja plicata
ACACCTGACCTTAGAATCGTGGGAGGCAACTCACCACCACTTATGGAGTATTGTAGTAGACTTATGATTTGACCCAATCACTCACATCTATATGTACACTTCTCTTTTTCATTATTGAATAGTAGACTTTGCTCATTGTATTTTTGTGCTTCATTTTTATCTCTTCAAATCTTAGCGGTATCAGAGTCGATCTATGATAGTTTGAAGCCATTAACGTACAACATGGGGGAGGCAACGAACCTTTGTTTGTAGTCAATAGCGCAGTAGTGACGACATCACCTCCTCGTTGTGTCAACCTATGTTGCGATCCGGAGAGGGCGAACCCAACTCAACTCCAATTGTGAGGAAGTACTTTTGAAGTGCATCCTCTACACGCGGGCAGAGTCTATTCACGCAACACATCAGTGTGTTATGTTGAACTCAAAAGGTTTGGACGGATTGCTGATAGCTACGGGCGAGGACACCCTGCGATAGCGGCCCCCACATCTAGTTCGGTTGGCCCACCATTGGTTTGGGTGACGACTGCCAAAAAACAAAGGTTTTAATTTGGGATAGCGGAGGGTGCATTTTTTTTTAAGTTTAGCCCTTGGTCATATGGATTTGTAGTTTGTGGTTCTTTCCTACCTCAGTGGGATTAACTTTGGGCCTTTTTTAGGTTTTGGAAAATTTATTTTTTGGGAGTTAAAATTTTTCATTATTACTTTTTTTTTTTGTGGAAGAAATTTTGTAAGAGAGGGAAAAATTATTTATCTCGTAATTTTTGCTAACGAACTCGAAATTGAGTTCTATTTTTTTGTAAAAGTGCATGTTTTTTCATCACATGTCTAACATACATACTAATGCATTATCAGTATAAAGTACCAATTTTAGTAATTTTTGTGGGTTTGATTACAAAGCACTCATTCTATAAGGTGTCAAACATAAGGGGGAAAGATAATGAAGGGGGTGTTGTGTGTTTCTTATTTTTCTCACTTCCTCATGAAGTGCTCTTCATTCTTCATTTTTTCATTCTACAAGCAACTATCTAAGTATAGTAGGATGGATCTAAATGTGATTTTACAACCCCTAACTCATTTCAATTATCATGATTGAAAGTTGAAAGTAATTCTTGTATTAAAGAATAAATGCTTATATAGGGTAACAATGGGAACATAAAAAGAACTTAATGTTGCTAAGGACAAAATAATTTGTTTTAATAAGTGTGTCCAAGCATTTAGCTTTATATGTTTAAACCTATCTCCTGAATTAGTATTTCATGTTGAGAACTTGAAAACACCCAACGAAGTTTGGGAAGCTCTAAACAAACTATTTGGGACAGTTGATGAACTTACAAATCATAAGTTCAAAAATCAACTCCTAGGTCTTAGTCTTCTAGTTTTTCAAGTTTAGAGGAATTCTTTATTAAATTTAAAATTTTGAAGTTGCAATTAAAAGATTGTGGAATTGACAAGAAAGAGGACCAATTAATCATTTTTATACTTTCCAAACCAGGTTCTAAATTTTCTATGTTTGTCTATACTTTTTATCCCACTAAAAGAGCCATTGGTGCCTCATGGTATATACCCTCACTTGATACATTTATTGTTGATCTTACAAGGGAGCAAGAAAAGTTAATTCAAATGGGTACTTTGAAATCTTGTAAGGCACAAGCTCTAATTGCAGAAAATGAAAAGAAACAAAATGCTAAAGGGGAGAAAAAGAAAAAAGAAAGGAAGAAAGTGTTACGATTAAGTAATACTGAGAGGGGGGTGAATCAATGTTACAACACTTTAAACATGAACTTAATAAATTCCAACTTAACCATATAATTATTGAAATAAAAAAAACATAAGCACACAACACATAACTCATAACACCATAAATTATTGTCGATGAAACCCTAGCCAAGGGAAAACCCTGGTGGGGATAGTACCCACAAATATGCACTAAAAGTATAGTGTCCCTGTTAGGAGACCTAACCATGTTAGGAGCTGAATATTAGATTAGTACATTTCCCTGTTAGGGGAATACAAAACCCTGTTAATGGTATATTGAGGACACTACTCTTACAATCAGAAATAGTTCTGTTATAATCAATTCTTGGTAGTGAACATTATAAGCATCAGCTATGCTTAGATAGTTCCAGTTGTAGCTCACATCTGTCTTACATCACAATGCATCCATGCATTCCATCTGCTTCATATCATCTCATCACTTCTCTATTTCGCTTTACAAAAAGCTCTTCATATTTGTATATATGTATTACACCATTCAGTCGTCTCTCTAATACATTACAAAATAGAATTAATATATACTCAAAGAGTAAATACAAATTCAGCGACCTTATACAACCAAAGCATAGGTAATCCATAATCACCATCCAACTTAGCACGCTAGGATTCCACGTCATACTCCCTCAATCATTGCGACTATTCACCTGCCATGTATCTCTGTTACTCTATCTTCGCATGACTTCAAGATACTCTAACTCTCTGCGATCATCACAAAAAATCAGGCGACCTTACCAGAAGGTCATACATACTCCAAAATATCTTCCTCTAAGCTCGCATGTCCCCATGCATAATATACTATCTTTGCTACATCTAAAACTGTACTGCTATATTCTGTATTTGTGTTTACTGTACTTAGTCAGTTTTCTATCTGTATATTGAAAACTATAAACAACTTCAAGAAATCATCATTCCATATGTGTTGACATAAATGACAACCCTCAAGTGTATCATATCACTCCAAAAATGCATCACTTGCCAACAATCTCTCCCTTTGGCATTGATGGCAACACTTAGTGAAAAGTGACTAAGTGTCAATACCAAAAAGATATTTGTACATTTTCATCTCTTCTTCATCTCTTCTCTTTACATATATCCATTTTTCATTTCTTCTCTTCTCCCCCTTTGACATTAATGTCAAAGGTATACAAAAATGTAGAATGCATCAAAATTGTACTACTGCTTACCATAGAATTAGACCATCTTTAATACATCTCGGAAAGAGTCTTCCAAGATCTTCACTTCCTTTATCCAGGTCTTCACCAAAATATGACTTACATGAATCATCTCGTTTAATGAAAATGAAGAGGTCTATGCTGCCTTTAGGTCAGTAGGCATATTTCTTATAATGGCATGTGTTTTCTTCTCTATGTCAGAGATACAGACCTCAAGAATTGATAGCTTGGGAGTGATTAGACTCTTCAGAAAACCAAATCTTGCCATAACTCTCCCTCTTTCAATATCAAGTACACTCAGTTTGTCCAAAATCTTGGACACCTCTCTATCTATCTCCAATACAGACTATGAAGAGGTCTCACAATTGTCCATCAACTTATCCAAAGTAGATCTATCCTACGCTACCATGTCCTCAATTCTTTTGACGTGTTTGATAGGGTTGATACAGTAATTGTATAACTTCCTTCCTTGTGCGACACAACCTTTTGCCTCTGATGTGGTCTTGTTGAATATGCCCAAGTCCTAAGAAATAGAATTACATAGTTCCTCCAATTTCTTCATGAGATATTTCTTTTCAGCCTTCTCTTCTGCGATCTTCTCTAAAGACTCATATTGACATTAAAAGTCATCTAGTACCTTGATCAAGTTCTCAGCATCATCTTTTCTCTGAAAAAACAATAGGCGCTAGAAGTTGTTTTTTCAAAGTGTTAATTTCTCTTGTCATTACCTTAGTCTTCTTCTTTCCTTTCTGCTCGAATCTTTCTTTAGCTTTACTAAATACGATGAAGGAAAACTTTATAAACTCACCCTCATCCATGTTCTCAATGTCAGTTCTCAAAGACTTGTCTCCACTTGCCAACAATATAGGTGAAGAATCTTCAACCTTAGTCATTGTATCTTCCACCGATGCATCAATGTTTTCTTTCTGAATTTCATTCTCTATCACATCCTTGTCACTGGTTCCTCCAATGTATGTATTCTCCACAAAGGGGTCATTCACATCTTGTGAAGTGTCCAATGACACAGGTACACCAATAACATAAAAATTTGGTTGCTTCATAGTACTTACATACTGACTAGCATCTTCGCTCATTGATTTATCAAGATTTATCTCAGATTTCCTTGATGATTCTCCTTTCTCAATGGATTTGGGCTTAGGAGCCTTAGGTGGCGAGATGTCCTCAGTTTCAGTTCCCATTAAGAATTTTTCTATAGCTTTTTGTGTCTCCTCAGTAACTTCATCAGATCTTCCTCCCATTATCTTCACTAGTCTTGTTTTGGTTCTTAATAGGGGTTTAATTTCATTCAATATCTTCTGTATTTCTTTGATATATACAACAGACAACATGCCTTCAATTGCTTGTTCTCTAATCACTTTATTTTCTTTATGTGCTAATTGCTTCCTTATCTCCAATTTATCATACAATTCCTCGGGTATACTACCTTCTATCTCTAACAAATTCTTCTTAAAGATAAGTAAATGTTTAATTACTATATCTTCAATCAAAAAAAATTCAGATGCCTCATACCTGTCATAGTATTTTGTCAATTAAATAAGCTTCCTTTGCTCAATAATCCTCTTCTCCAGAATTTTTATATCTGGCTTCCAAAGTTGTCTCACATTAGTGGTATTTTCTTCAACTTTCTTCTCTTCTCTTTCTGTCCTCTGTTCCTTAGGAGGTGGGTCTGGTTTAGTGGACCTTGTGTTTCTTCTAGGTACTATCTTTTTTGTCTCTTCATGCGATATCTTGTCTAGTGGTGAGGGTGTAGTTACATCTATCACAGTGGAAAGTGGACTAACTATCTACACAACTTCTAGAGGTGGAAGGGTTGCAGTAGCAGTGCTTGCCAACCTAGAAGCTCTCTCTGTTATCTTCTTCCTCACTTCTTTCATTTTCTCTTTGGATATGTCGGCCTTGGCTGCCAATTCATCTACTACATTTTCTATTTTCCTCTTCCTTGATGCAGTGTACACGTGACTTTGCACTTTGCAAGCGGTAACTGAAATTGTTTCCCGCGGCACTCTACAGTTTGTAGGCGGTGTTTAGCCATTTATAGGCATTGTTTGGAAACTTGCAGGCATCACTTTACAGTGAGTTAGGCATTTTTTAAATTTTTGTACACATGACATAAATGATTGTAGGCATTGTTTGATCTTCTGTACACGTCACTTTGCTGGGCTTGTTGATTTTTCAGAGTTTTTAGGGTTTTAAAATTGTAAAGTCTGTGATCAGATCCGAGGGATTGAATTCTTACTTGAAATTTAAGACACAAACATAGCACACACATCAAGTTTTCATCCTAATTGTAAAATACACCAAGTGTATGTTCTCAGACTTTTTCATAGGTCTTGTACAAGAAATTCTTCCAACAAATCTACCTAGAGTCAAATTTGGCTTTTTAACAATGGCTCTAAAAAGGTAGCTTGCTACTTAACCAAGTTGTAATTATCCTCCATTCTAAAATGTGAAGAGTATCTTATACACTCATTACAAGGGCTTCCCACATGCATGAAAGTACGATTTTGTGCAATCCCAAAGGACTACTCGAGGAAGTGAAGATTCTCAACGCAACTTAGTCACCACCCATTTGGGGATGAGTGTCTTTGATTATAGTGGGTCAGATTAGTCTCATGGATAAAGTGAGTGTATCCCACTTTGGGTCATTCCCTCTCATCGTCCTCGTAAGACAATTATCGTGAGGAAGGCCCTCTAAGTATCTAACTATCTAGCATGTATATAGAAAGCAAAGATTGAACTTAGTCAAGTAAGTTTGGGAGTTTGATTCACTCAAAGAGTGAAGAGCATATCCCTATTACTTTCCTTAGGTCCAAGAACTTCAAACACATTTTTCATTTTCAAACTCTTGACAAGGAGGTCCTTAAAAATTTGAAATGTTTGGTTCAATTCTTCCCTTTTTTTTCTACCACCCAAACGTAACACTTTTGGCTTTTTGATCAACTTTGAAAAGTTGAGAGAATATAAATAATGTCTTGTTTGGAATGGACAATAATAGGGTCACCCTATTAGAGTAGATACCAATAAAATTGTCACAAGTTAAGGAAAGCAAGCTTGTTAAGATAAGTACCTCATTTTGATTCTAGCAAAGGCTAGGCACTTTTTTGAGGTTTTTACTTTTTTTTTTTTTCTCACTCACCTAGTGGCGATCATTCCCTCTCCATCTCCTCCAACAAAGTTAGTCCAACATAACCAAACAAAGTGAAGAAAACCAAAAATAATTGATAACCAAATGAAGTTTCTTTTCAAATTTGCAAAAAAGCTCCTAAGAAACTTAAAATGGGAAATCAATAAAGGGAATGAAATTTATTTTTGTAAGCATTCAAAATTTTGATATAGTGATCATACAAAACTGTTAGTAATAACTGAGAGGGGGGGTGAATCAGTGGCCTCAAAAATATTCCAATAATCAACCCAAAAACTTAGTACCACAATATTAAGCCTCTAGTTATCTTCAGTCCTACAAGATGAATGCCTCCAAATATTTTTATCAAATTAGTGCTGCTCAGAATGCTTTGTAAAACCTTCTACTATATGTTTACCGACTAGTAGTCTATTAATTTACCGAAAGACAATAAATTATCTAGAGTATACCGATCAATCGAGTTAAGTTATGTGTAATGCAAAACACTAAAGTAATGACTTATAAACACATTGACACATGGATTTTAAACGTGGAAACCCTGTTAAGGGAAAAACCACTTGGGACCGGTAACCCAAAATTTTCACTCTTCTAAAGTGAGCTCCATGAAGATCCAACCATGTTAAAGGTTACAAACACACTATTAGGTGTGACCTTGTTAGAGGATTTAAAAGTTTAGTTTGTCACTTGATATCAGGTATCTTTATGCTACCTTCCTTGATCAAACACTCACTTGGCCTGTCAATAGGTATCTGGCATCTCATGCTATCTTCATGATCAAACTTTTTGATAATCCTATGGATGTATCTCAATATAGAAAGGATCTTTAAATCCTGCTCAGTTAAGAGACTTTCTAAATCAATGGTTAAACTGAAACAGTATGATTTGTTCACATATACAACTTATACTTGCAGATTTTCATATCTATTGTAATCTCATAAAACTATTCTAATCAATATATCTCAGTTTATACCTTTGCTCCACTTTGATTCTTCGCGGTGATGTTGTGCTTTGTTGCTTGGTTTCCATAGAAAACTATAGCTCTTTCCTCATCTTGATTGATCAAGACTGTATGAAGTTGCTCTTCATCAATTTCTCTTCAGCATCCTCTTTTCATTCATTCACCCACCATAATTTGTAATGAATTGAGTTGTCTCTTTATAGACATGATATCACCATTGTTAGGTTCTTGATTTTCTTTATCTTGGCGTGATCCACAATTCTTGCCAATTATATTTAAAGAAAAACTCTAGTTTTATCTCAGTGAGATCTTCTTGCCAACTAGACAAAACAACTTTAAATCCATTACTTATCTCTGGTTTTATCTTGTCGATAAAAACAAAGATAACTACCAGTTAAGTCTATATTTAGCTCTTCTAGCTAGATATTTTTCGTTTCTGAACTCAAGTTAATTTTGGTATTTAACTCTTTGATAGCTTCGGTCAACACTCCAGTTCTCCTCAAGCTTCTCCGTCGGTTTTCACTATGTTTCTGGCTGTTGGTTATGCTTGTGATTGTACTCATCGTTGTTCTTGCTCGGGCATCACTATGACTTTACTTTCAGTGATCTCTGTCCGTCGGTGTTCCATTGACCATTGGTGTTTGAAGTCATATTGTGAATGCTTGTCTTTTATGCATTACTGAAAGCATAATATTTTTCTCTTTGATTCTCTGAAGTATTTGATACTTTGATTATAACTTATTAGATTATATCAAGTTGACATCAATGAAAATACAATCCATTAACTGATTTAATGTCTTACATTATCCTTCTGCATTTCGGTGATGAACTTAACATCTTCAAATATTCAATCAGTTACATGTCATCAATCTCTCCCTTTGGCATTGATGGCAACATACTACATTATCATACTATACTATCACTAATACAATATGAAATATACAATTTCATCAAGCTTTCCTAATGTAACTATTACAAATGTTTGGTTCTCGGTAAGCTCAAAAAATAGCTTGGATTTGTTTCATGCAGAGTGGTTGTCTTCAATCTTCAATCCCTTCAATGGATAGATGTATTATCTGATATCTCTGTTCTGATATGTGCTCTGCCTTGACTGTTCCTCTTCTTGGTAATCTCTATTATTCCTTTGACATCAATATTTCAGTTTGTTTGAACTCTCTCCCTTTGTTACTTCTCTCCCTTAGATGGATAATTCATATGTAATCAATTTCTCTCCCTTAGAATATTGATTAACTCTTCCTTCTGATTCTCAGGAAATTCTCTTCATGGATAATGATATAATCTCTCCCTTTATGACAATGAGATCATCTCTCCCTTTATGATCATGGAATCATTTCTCCCTTTGTATGATAATTAGATAATTCTCTCTCTTTGACAACAATGCCAAACAAAAAAAAAATCATCTATATCATGTTCCATCCTTTTGCATAATATATTGCTTGAATTTCCCTATCCATCAACAATACAATGTTATGATTTTTGGTGTAGATTTGTACCTTTCTATGTACAGATATATCTATTTCTATCCATCTTAGTATTTGCATCAACATGACTGATCTTCAAGTTTGGTATAGGCTGATGCAACCTCCTAGTCAGATTATTGATCGATACACAAGGGTTGGACCCCTAGTCTCTATCTTAGATACTCAAATATATCCTTTGATAATAGCTTGGTGAATATATCAGCTAACTGTTCCTTTAATTGAACATATTCTAGTATCACTTCCTTTTCTTGCACTTGTTCTCTTAGATAGTGATACTTGATAGCAATATTCTTAGTCTTAGCACGCATGACTAGATTTTTAGAAATGTTAATTGCACTGGTATTATCACAATATATAATTATTGGTTCAAGGATCTTCATATTCATACCTTCCAGCAATTGTTTGATCCATGCAATATTAGAGCAATTTGCAGCAGCAACCACATACTTTTATTCTGCAGTAGACTAAGAGATGCATTCTTGCTTCTTGCTAATCCATGTGACAAGTGTGTCACCCAATCAACATCTATATAGACTTGTAGCTCAAATTTTCCTTCTCTTTTTTACCATAAGCCATAGTCATCGGTGTTCTTCAAATATCTCAAAATTCTCTTGACAACAGTCATATGTAATTCTTTGGGATTAGCAGAGAATATTGCAACTATTCCAACTACGTGTGCTATATCTGGTCTGGTATGAACAACATACGTCAATTTTCCAATCATTGATCTGTATAAGGTCTGATTTACCTCATTGGATTTGTCTTCTTTTGTCAGCTTACATTTGGTAGCCATAGGTGTTCCAACTGGTTTGGAATCTTCCATCTTGAATATCTTTAGCACTTCCTTGATGTATTTAGACTGAGTGATGTATATGTCTGCATCTTGTTGAAGAATATGTAGACCAAGAAATAATTTGCTCTCTCCAAACATGGCATTTCAAATTCCTTGCTCATTTCATTAGCAAAGGATTTGCATAACAATTCATTTCCCCCAAAAATGATATCATCAACAAAAATTTCAGCAATCAGAATATTACCATCGATATCTTCTTTTAAATACAGATTGTTATTTTCACTTGTTCTAACAAATTTTATGCTAATGAGATATGAGTGAAGTCTTTCATACCAGGATCTCGGTGCTTGTTTCAATCCATACAAGGATTTATGTAGTCTACATACCATGTTTCTCTTGTCTGGATCAACAAACCCTTATGGTTGTTCAATGTATACCTCTTCTTCTAGTATTCCATTTAGGAATACAGACTTGGGATCCATTTGGTATACCTTGAATCCCTTAAATGCAACATAAGAAAGTAGTATTCTAACTCCTTCTAGTCTAGCAATGGGTGAAAAAGTTTCTCCATAGTCAATACCTTCTTCTTGTGCATATCCCTTGCATACTAATCTTGATTTGTTTCTAGTGACTTCTCCATTCTCATTTAGCTTGTTTCCGAATATCCATTTGGTACCGATGACATTCTTGTCATCTGGTCTTGGTACTAGTGTCCATGTATTATTTTTCTCAATCTATTCTATTTCCTCATTCATAGAACTGACCCATTCTTCATTCTCAAGTTCATTGTTAACATATTTAGGATCAAAATCACAAAGTAAACATCTCGTGTTAAGTGACTTACTTCTTGTTCTTGTTCCATCCTTTTTGTCTCCTATGATTTGGTTATGTGGATGATGTCTTCTAAAATACTTGGCAAGCTTTGGTTTAGCTCTGTGTTCATCATTCTGATCATCTTCTTCACCTTCATTCTCATCTCCTTTGTTTGGAACATCATCTTGAGGATTATCCTGATTGTCAGTAATTACAGCCTAATGCTCGGGTGCAATGTTCTAATGCTTGGGAACGACACACTATTGCTTGAGTAGAGTGTCAGGTTATGTATAACAAAACCTGTTGTAGTCCTTTGGTTCCTTTTTTCTTTCCTTATCATTATTTTCTGCAAATTCATCTATTTTCACATTTGCACTTTCAATGATTTTGTTAGATGACTTGTTAAGACATTTATAAGCCATGCTTTTGGTTGAATACCCTAGGAAGATACCTTCTTCAATTTTGCAGCCAAGTTTTCCATTTCTATCATTCTTCAGTATATAAAATTGACTACCAAAGATTCTGAAGTAACTTACATTGGGTGTATAACCATACCAAAGCTCATAGGGTGTCTTCTTTGTGTCCTTCTTCAATTGTACTTTTTTTAATGTGGAGACAACAATACTGATAGCTTCCCTCTAGAAATTTTGAGTGATGCTTTTCTCAATCATTAATGTTCTTGCACAGTCAATAATTGATATGTTTCTCCTTTCAGCAATTCCATTTTGTTGTGGTGTCCTCGGTGCATAAACCTGTCTTTTATTTCCATGCTCATTGCAATAGTCAGTGAGTTTTTCTGAAGTAAATTCCCCTCCTTTATCTATCCTTAAGCATTTCAATTTCTTTTCACTTTGTTTTTCTACCATTGCTTTATACCATTTAAACATCTTAAACGCTTCTTATTTATCTTTTAAAAACATTTTTGTCATCATTCTAGAATAATCATCAACAAAGAGAATAAAATACATGTCTCCATAGTAGCTCTTTGTCCTCATGGGTCCACATAGATCTGTATGGACTAATTCTATAATTGCATTATATGTATGGGTTTTAATTTTGAAACTAGACTTTTTTATCTTACCTTTTTGATAATTCTTGCACATGATATGCTCGGGCTTAGTCATGCTTGGTAAGCCTCTGACATTCCTCTTGTTGCTTATCTTTATCATGTTGTCAAATTTCACATGACACAATCTTTTGTGCCACAACCATATGTCTTCATTTATAGCCATTAAGCAAGTGGTGTTAGTGTCATCAAGATAGAAAAGGTTACCTTTTGTCTGCTCACCGGTACCAATCAACCTTCCTGATTTATTGTAGATATTTGCCTTCTTATTTTCAAATGCTACTCTGTGACCTGAATTGTTCAACTGTGAAACACTTAAAAAATTATAATTCAGTCATTTTACCCAGTAGACATTTTCACATTTTATTAGGTTATTTAACATTATGGTTCCTTTACCTTCAACTAGACAAGGCGTATCATTTCCCATTCTCACTGAACCACCATTATAGTATTCAAAAGTCTCAAAACTTTGTTTATCACCTGTCATATGGTGAGTGTAGCCACTATCTATGATCTAGACATCATTTTTACTAACTTTAGATATGAGTGCATTTTATACATACCTTTCTTCATCTTCATCTGAATCATCCTTCATGGCTACAAATACCATCTCGATCTCTTCTTCTGATTCGGTGTCAGTTTCATCAGCTCAGTAACAAGCTTTCTTCCCTTTGTCCTTGTAGTCTTGGGTATCTCTTTTGTCAGATTGTCAGTTGCTTCGGTAATCTCTATTATAACCTTTATCAAACTTCTGCTCATATGATCTGTCATTTCCTCTGTCATCTTTTCTTCGGTTTGGACATCTTGTAGCAAAGTGTCCAACCTCTTTATAATTAAAACATATAAGTGGTTACTTACCTTTGTATCTACCTTTGCCTCTCTACATTCTTTTGGCCATTAGTGCTTCAATTTCATCAAGTACTTGATCCTCATTAACACTGTCATTATCATTTCTAACAACATCTCTATGACTTAAATTACTTATCTTTAAAGAAGATTTGAATATATATTCTATAGATGGTAAGACACTATTATCAAAGTTATTCATCTCAAATGAAATTAGTCTACCAATCAGACTATCTAGAGTAACTGTATTGTTTGCAACTACTCTCATTTCTTGAATAACAGAAACTCTAATAGCATAAATAGGTAATAAGGTTCTTAATATTTTGCTTACCATTGTCTTATCTTCAAGTACACCTCCAACTCCTCGGATAGCATTTACTACGTCTTTGATTCTACAGCTGTACTGAGTAATGTTTTCTCCTTCTTTCATCATTAGGTCATAAAACCTCCCTCTTAGACTTTAAGCCTTTGTTCTTAGTACATTGGCATCTCCTCCATGTAAAAGATTCAACTTATCCCACATTTGCTTTGCAGAGGTGTAGGTTTTGACATCTTCAAACTCAGCATCGGAGAGTGATGATACAAGTTCTATCATCATGCAATTATGCTCACACTTTACTCTTAATTGCTCAAGAGTGTGAGGTCCTATAGGCAACACATATTCAGTATTTAAGTATTGAACAATATCATTTCCAATACCTAATAGGTGGAGTCTTATTCTGCTTTGCCATGATGCAAAGTTGTCTTTATTCAACTTGGGGACATCTCGTCTGTTCATCTTGTGATCTTTTGCTTGAGCTGTTAAACTCCCTTTCTAAGCTCACAAGCTCTGATACTAATTGTTAGTAATAACTGAGAGGGGGGTGAATCTGTGGCCTAAAAAATATTCCAATAATCAACCCAAAAAATTAGTACCACAATATTAAGCCTCTAGTTATCTTCAGTCCTATAAGATGAATGCCTCCAAATATTTTTATAAAATTAGTACTACTCAGAATGCTTTGTAAAACCTTCTACTATATGTTTACCGAATAGAAGTCTGTTAATTTACCGAAAGATAGTAAATTATCTAGACTATACCAATCAATCCAGTTAATTTATGTGTAATAAAAAATACTAAAGTAATGACTTATAAACACATTGACACATGGATTTTATAATGTGGAAACCGTGTTACGGGAAAAACCACTTGGGACTAGTAGCCCAAAATTTTCACTCTTCTGAAGTGAGCTCAGTGAAGATCCAACCCTGTTAAAGGTTACAAACACACTGTTAGGTGTGACCTTGTTAGAGGATTTAAAATTTTAGTCTGTCACTTTATATTAGGCATCTCTATGCTACCTTCCTTGATCAAACACTCACTTGGCATGTCAATAGGTATCTGACATCTCATGCTATTTTCGTGATCAAACTTTTTGATACTCCTGTGGATGTATCTCAATATAGAAAGGATCTTTAAATCCGGTTCGGTTAAGAGACTTTCTGAATCAATGGTTAAACTACAACAATATGATCTGTTCACATATACAACTTATACTTGCAGATTTTTGGATCTATTGTAATCTCATAAAACTATTCTGATCAATATATCTCAGTTTATACCTTTTCTCCACTTTGATTCTGCTCGATGATGTTGTGCTCTGTTGCTTGGTGTCTGCAGAAAACTTTAGCTCTTTCCTCAGCTTGATTGATCAGGACTGTATGAAGTTTCTCTTCAACATCCTCTTTTCATTCATTCACCCACCATAATTCGTAATGAATTGAGTTGTCTCTTTATAGACATGATATCACCGTTGTTAGGTTCTTGATTTTATTGATCTTGGCGTGATCCACAATTCTCACCAATTAGATTTAAAGAAAAACTCTTGTTTTATCTCACTGAGGTCTTCTTTCCAACTGGACAAAACAACTTTAAATCCAATACTTATCTCTAGTTTTTTCTTGTCGATGAAAACAAAGATAACTACCAGTTAAGTCTATATTTAGCTCTGCCAGCTAGATATTTTTTTAATTTTTGAACTCAAGTTAATTTCAGTGTTTAACTCTTTGATAGCTTCGGTCAAGATTCCAGTTCTCCTTGGTCTTCTCCGTCGGTTTTCACTATGTTTCTATCCGTCAGTTATGCTTGTGATTCATCTTGTCAGTAATGCTTGTCAGTGCTCTTGCTTAGGCATCACTATTACTTGAACTTTGGTGATCTTTGTCTGTCGGTGTTCCATTGACCATCGGTGTTTGAAGTCATATTGTGAATGCTTGTCTTTTATGCATTACTGAAAGCATAATCTTTTTCTCTTTGATTCTCTGAAGTCTTTGACACTTTGATTATAATCAATTAGATTATATCAATTTGACATTAATGACAATACAATCCATTAATTGATTTAATGTCTTACATTATCCTTCTGCATTTCAGTGATGAACTTAACATCTTCAAACATTCAATCAGTTGCATGTCATCAAAACTTCCTCTTCCTCTAAAATTTCCAAGATTCTAGCATTATGAACTTGTTTAGAGTGTTTGTTCAATAGTCTTACCTCTTTTCTCTCCCTTGTCACCATTATCTTTGGTTTATGCACCTTCAAGTGTCTATTCATCTACAGAAAACAAAATAATAGAGAGTTAATAATCTGATTTTAGTGACCTGCAAGTAATAAAACAAAGAAAACAATAGACATCATTTTGCAGCTTATAGGCGTTGCTTTGTAGTAAGCTACATGGAACTTTGCACTAGTGTAAGTGTTATTTTGCACTCTGTTACGCGACACTTTGCAAATAACAGGTGCCAAAAGAAAAATACTAGGCGTTACAAAGTAGATTAAATGCGGTAAATCAAAGTGCACAGGCGGTAGGATCAAGCTTGCAGGTGGTATTTGTCGAATGACAAGCATTGCTTTATGGTCACAGACATTATTCTTCAGGTGACATGCATGACATAATTAAGACAGAAGATAGAAGGAATTTGCATGCATCACTTGATTGCTAGCAGGTGTCATCCTTTAGCTTGTATGCGACATTTGACCTGCAATCTGAAAAATAAGCATAAAAATACAAATAAAACACACAAAAAAATAAATAAAATGAGAATTAGAGGCTCAAAGCCCCATGATGGGTGTCATTTGTGTGCGAGATTATTACACCTTCATGAGATTAGTTTATTTACTACCAATTATATGGAAAAACAATAACAATTTAAACTAATAATTGCAAATAAATCCTTAAGCATCCCATGGATCTCTAAATAAGCATGCTAATAGAGCTCTCAACGTTAATCTCTACTAGTGACAATCCTAGAATGAGAAAATTGATTATGATATGCCTATCTAGCTCACAATTCACTCAAATTGCTTCAACAATTCACTCAAATGCTCCCGATTTGCTTGCTAATGATCTCAATTATGCTTTTTATATTGCTCAAATTGCTCTTAAAATACCTATAGTATGGATTCTTTGCATTCAAATGTCTAGGATTGTTTATGCTTGCAAAATGGATTATATTTATAGGATTTTCCCAAGTGTAGGGGGTAGTGTCGGTTGATCATGGTTTAGCCTTGGTTGAGTGAAAGGCTTTCAAATGGTTTCAAATGGGGGGACAATTTAAATGATCAAGTCTCAAAGCTTGGGACAAGATGAGTGGATGAAACTGAAAAGACCAAATGAGTGGTAGAGATTGCAAATTTTGAGTGACCCATGTGCTTTTCCTTCTCAATTCTCATTGGTTCCTCAAATTAATGTTG
Organism: Thuja plicata; assembly: GCA_018584345.1. Classification (NCBI taxonomy): domain Eukaryota; kingdom Viridiplantae; phylum Streptophyta; class Pinopsida; order Cupressales; family Cupressaceae; genus Thuja; species Thuja plicata. Next base: position 896,391 of record MU223384.1, read on the forward strand.
AATGATATTAGGATTTATTAATTCAATCAATTAATTAAATTAGCCATGTAGGGGAATAGGTTGGATTTGATTTTTGATTTAAACTATATAATTAATTGATTAAAATCAATTATATAGTTTGATTAATCCCTTTAGGCTTATATTTAATTAATTAATGTCATTGTTAATTGATCCTTTGATTTGATTTTATTTGTCCCAATTTGATTTAATAAATTTCCATTGGATGTGATTTAGTCCATTTTGATGAGATTTGGAGCAATTTGATGAAAAATGCAGATTTTCTTGATTAGAGAACACCTGACCAATTTTAGGTGTGTACAGGAACTAGTAGGTCTATTACTCATATTAGGTATTAATTAGTCTTATTAAAGGTATAATTAGGTCTTAAATTATTTATGCACTAATTAGTCTTGAGTATTTGGTCTTAAGGGGTACTCTTACGTCTTATTACTAAATAACAAATTACGTCATAATTTAGTTCCTATTAGTTCATGACTATTACTCATATTAGGTCTTATTAGGTCCTAATAGATCTCTAATTAGGTCTTAGGGATAATTAGGTCATAATTTGGTCTAATTAGGTCTTAGGTCTAATTATGTCATAATCTAGGTCTAATTAGGTAGGGTTTCTAGGGTTTAGGGTTTAGAGTTTAGGGTCTTAGGTCTAATTAGGTAGGGTTTAGGGTTTAAGGTTTAAGGTTTAGGGTGTTAGGTCTAATTAGGTAGGGTTTAGGGTCTTAGGTCTAATTATGTCCTAATAGGTATAATTAGGTCTTCTTTATCAAATTAGGTCTAATTAGGTATTGCAATATCATGCTTACATGTTTCATTCAGACAAGTCATAACCATCAACTTAAAATATCTAGAGAGAGAGATAGAGAGATACTCTTTTTCTTATGATAATATATTTCTCAAGCTTCTTCACGTAGTCTTTGTTCATTCTCTTCTGAATAATGTTGTGTACTCTTATTTAGCCTTCTCTTTTTTATTTCCCATCACAAGTAGGAAAATTGTTCCACTAAATTTTAACAAAAATTGAAAAAAATAAATTTCAAAAGTCTTCCTTTTCCAAAATGTGAATTATTTTACAACTTTAAAATTAATAAGATGATGAAAACATATATTTATTTATATGTAATCGTTCTGAACCCAAAATGGCACAAAATATGTCAACATAGGTTTCTATCAAAAGTCATCTCTCACTTTCTATCGAAACAGATGACTTTCTATAAAAACTACTTTGGTAAATGCTTAACAAACGTCGAACCATGAAATTACTTTCGATAGAAAGTAGTTTCGATCGAAACTAAATAGTTTCTATCAAAAGTCTCTGATTAGAGGCCATTTGCAAAGGTTGACACAAATCTGAAGTTTTCATGGCTTTGGGGCTCAAACGCAGGGCTCAAATGGAAGAATAAGGAGACGTCCTTTTTCATCGCACAAGTACTCTAAATGATCTTTCTAACCAATATAGATTTGACAATTTTTGAATTAATTATGTCTATGTTTTTTGACGTGCATCAAATGTAGGTTTTTTATTAAATATAAACCTCCAAGTTTGACGTTCAATGAAAAATAGTAGAAAAGAGATTTTTTAAAAAAAATAGCAGTGCCCTCCATCTTCGAGTCTAGTTTCTATAAAAAAATATATTTAAATTCGATAAATACACAATTTATAAGCTATGTAGTCAAGGTATGTCAAAATTATGGTTTACTCAACTTCAAATGTTCATAAAATATGAAATAATCATGATAATGTTTTCAAACCAATTGTATGCCCTCTGTATGTATGTTACAAAACCAAATTCGAAAGAAGCACATTGATATCTATTTTAGAAAAAAAGTTATGCCCTATGAAGTCAATGTAACTTTTTGAAAATGACGTTTTCAGCAACATAGTAGTTTTAGTGGGAGAAAAAAAAACCATTCAAATCAATTCAATATACATATTTAGAATCTAGAAAAAAAATCCTAAAAGACTCTAGTTTACTTCATCTTCTGATTTCAAATGGTTTAAAGACAATATGCATCCGAATCTGAAAGTTTTTTTTCAAAATGTATACTTCAATGTCCATTTAGGCAAAAAAGTGTGACCCACTATTGTGGGATCACCCAACTCTGTATAATCTTGATCATACCAAATAGTTCTCCATCAAACCAAGTACTATTTTGTCTCTTATAGTTTTTTTTGATATGTATTCCAGTAGGTTCATTATCCTTCCAATCTCTAGGGTGCATACCAGGGAATTCATGTACAATGTGGATATACATGTGTATTAAAAATGACCCAAACCTAAATGCCTTTGACTTATCTCACTTTATCTACCTTACATTTTCAATAAATTGTTGTGCAATTACTTCGCATAGGTTGTATTTCCAACATTTTATTTCGCCATTCAATATGCCACCATAATGACTCCAACATATATCGAGTTAGGTCAACTATTGAAGTGGATTTTGTAGCCCAAAATCATTAAAACTAATCTCACATATTTTTGAACGATGTAGGCTATGGTCATCGCCCTCTTATCTCATCTAGAATGAGTTAGGTTTTCCACTTACTTCTTTGTGTTCTTCTCCGTAACATGGATAACAATAGAATTATCCAAACATGTTATGTCATAAATCAACTCACTGCATATCTTCACAGGCTGATCTTCAATCCAGATAAACTGATCATGTACTCTACTCAAGGTAATCTTAACCAATTCTTCTTCATCAAACTCATATAGTTCCTCCATTTGCATAATGTTGAGATTCTCTAGATGAGGGAACTCATCCTTCCATTTTCCATCTTCTTTGATCATATCCTTCATCTCTTTATAGATCTCAAAATATCCCAAAGACTCATATTTACAATATATGTATGCCCTAATATCCTCAACATGTAGAATGTTGTAGGGTGTTTGAGAAAACCCGCCTTTGGGATCATCTTCAGTAGATTTACATGGATATTTCTTAAACTTGTATCTAGGTCTTTCATTGACATCAAAAATCAATGGAGTATCCATAATCAAATCTCGTAGATAATAGAAAATATCTCTTCTTTGATGAATCTGTGAATTCACACTCAATCAATCACAAGGTATCCTAGTTTTCTTGATTTCTTCACTGATCTCCTTCAACTCTTCTTCGAATAGTGATTAGATATATTCAACTAAGTAGACTTATACTTCACCATGATAGCATTGGCACATTTCACAATAACCTTAACTCTACAAATGATCCTGTCGATCGTTAATCTGCTGATCACAAGATACAGTGTGTATAACTGCGCAATCTCAGATATACATTTCAATTCAAGCATATATTCTCTCCATAAGATTGCAAAAGCACTTAAACAGGGGCTGGATGGTTTTCTATTTTTTCTCCAAATCTCCCCTAAGGCCATTTTGGCCATCTAGGTTGATGTAACAACATCACATGAGGGCTCATAGAAACAACCTGAATCTCCCTAAACCTTAGGCTCACTCTTCTCCTTTGCTTTCCAAACTTTACCATTCTCTTCAACAAATTGTTTGTCAAACTCTTCCATGTATTCTACCATACTTTTTCCAACATCACCAACATTTTTATTTATAACAATAGGTGGTGGTCTTCTGTTACTAGTAGCACCATTATACATGCAAAGCTTTGCTATATGTCCTTGATTGTTACATTTGTAACAAGTAGGAGGTGATCTGTTATGATTAACCCACAACCTATAGTTCCTAGCAATGTGTCCAAATTTTTTGCATTTGTAACATGTAATTTTAGCTATTGTTTCCTCTCTGATGTAGTCATTTTTAGTGTGAGATTGATATGGTTTTCTACATTATGTCTTCTTGTCTCCATATTCATGACAATTGAAACAACAAGTAGAAAAGGGTTTATAAGGAACATTACTTCTGCAATATCTCTTCATGCGACCAATTTTGTTGCATCCAAAACATCTACTTCTTAAAGGCCTGATCTTCTCTCTAGCTTCTTCTTCATTAGGTTTTTCTATATCTATCTTTTATTGAGATTTAGAACATTCAGCTTTATCAAAGCCAACTCCTATCATATCACCTTTAGGCTTCTATCTTTCCCTCTGTTCATCAATCTTGTCACTGCTATCATGAAGTTTTTCAATGTGATTATTAGCCTCAACAAGTTCTCCTTTAATGATTTGATTATATTTATCTAATTCATGATACTTGATTCTGTAGTCATCAAGCTCAACCTGGATTTTTCCCATTTGAACTTTTGTATTCTTTAGGATCTCTTCAATTTTGGTTTTCCCATCTCTCTTTTGTTGAATTTCTTTATCCATCTCAATATAAGTAGTTTCATGTTCCTTATTCAATGCTTATTTTTTGTGTTCAAGCTTCTTGATTTGATTAGATGAATCATCGTCAGATTCCTCTTTTTATGTTTTCCATAAGGTCTTGCCTTTTGTTCCTAGAAATTTCAAGTTGTTCCTTAAGCTTCTTGATGAAACCTTCTACTCTTCTCAATTTGAATTTCAAATCACCATATCATCTTTAGCCTTATCAAGGTCTTCAAGTGCTGCTTCAAATTTGCCTTCCAAACTTGAATCCATCTAGATGTCCCTTAAGATGTTAGGCTTTCTCTCCAAGGGCCACAAGCTCTGATACCAATTTTTAGGATTAAGTAATACTAAGAGTGGGTGAATCAGTATTGCAACACTTTATTAACTTATTTAACCAACTCAAACTCAACCATGCAATAACTAAAATGAAAAGAGCACACACATAAAGTAAACAACTCATAACACCATGATTTGTTCATGAGGATACCCTGGCCAAGGGAAAACCCCGGTGGGGATGATACCCACAAATAATGCACTAAGAGTATAGTTTCCATGTTAGGAGACCTAGCCCTATTAGGAGCTGAATATTATATTTAGTACATATTCCTGTTAAAGGATAGAAAACCTTGTTAGAGGTATGCAATGAGCACACTGCTCTACAATCATAATATATGTTTTGTTACAATGATTATCAAAGTGAACAATACAAGCATTTTTTATGCTTAAGTAGTCCCAATTATAGCTCACATCAACTTATGTCTGATCCTGACATCACAATGCATCAACACATTCCACACACATCTTCGCATCACAAAACATCTTCATAGATACTTGATCTAATAACCAATCGACTCTCAAGAACACCACAAAACATGTTCAACACTTAACCAAATATCAAATACATAGTCGTCAATCATACATTAACAAAAGTGGGGTAGGACCCAATACAATTCCAACTTAGCACTTCTGTATTCCACAAATTACTCCCTTAAAAATCATGACTATTCAACTGCTCTATATCAGTGCTATACTATCTTCGCCTATCTTTTGTCACACCCCGCCACGAAACCAAGGAGGACAAGTCAACTAACCACTAACAGATATCAATATTTTTTTTTAATGAAATACTGCAAACTAATCTAAGTCTTCAAAGGTTCCCTATTGTCACTATTCAAGAAACATTCTCCAAACCATTCATCAAGTTATTCTTAATGTGCATTAAAAGATACCCATTAAGGCATTGATTGATTAATATAAGTTTATCAATTCATTCCTTTACTTTTAACATGTTAAGTTACAGGGATATTCTTACTATCACTCCTAATATTTTAACATTCATCTATGTGAGTTATCCTTTACTAAATTCATGTCATTATTTACACTATTCATTAAGCATTCAGGTGGGAGATAAACATTCAATAGATAAGCAATACCCTATATATTTTATTATTCCATATGAATTTGAGTTACACTCTAAGCTAAAAGCTAGGTGAGTGTCATCACATAGCCCTCACCCCTTGGGTTACCCTGGTACTAGCCACTCTGGGCCCCGACCCCTAAGTAGGCACATGCAGAACCAAACACCTTTCGTGAGGACAAGGTTGTTCGATCGTGCCATCACAAAGGCACCTTCTCCCACTCCCACCCCTATTATTTAATAGCACTAGCAGCATGGGAGAGGCACAAATTAATCTTGATTAGTGTGTATTTCACCCCATTCACAATTAATTTATTTAGGTTATCACTTTATTAAATAACTCATCGGTGGGTTACCCTGGTACCAACCACTTAGGGCCCTGACCCCTCACTGAGAGCCACTCAGCTAGTGTCCTTAGGTTCCCTACCCAAAAATTTATCAAAATAACATAATAAATCCACATCATAATATATAGGAAGCCATAACAATGTCACAACATCAAATAATTGAGTTTAGGAAAGCACTAGTTGTCTTGAATCCTTTGGACAACCCTAAACCACAATTAGGTACTCAGATGGATAAAACACATCCACATTGCATTAAATGCATCAAAATGGATTCATAACAGATTAATTACATCAAGTACCTCATAAAAACATAAATCATAACATTATAGCATCATTGGATTGGGTTTAGGAGATCATTGATTGTCCCTAGTCTACCAGACACTCCTAAATCCTAATCCAACATTCAAGATAATAGATAACACATAAGAAGACATCAAAATGTATCATTCATAATAAACATAAAAATTTCTACGAAACCATATAACCAGTGCTTCTGGTACCAAATTAAACCACAAAACAACATAACAAGATCATGTTGGAGAAAACATGCTGATTCCTGAAATTTGGCTGTCTGAAATTTTCTAAAAACCTTCAAAATATAGAATCTTTATTTGAACTCCTAGGAGGATGAAACCACTCTCAAACATCCTGAAATTATTATATAAAATTGTACCTTCCAAGATGAAACATCCTAATTCATGAGATCAAGAAACAATTAGGTCACCTCCATGATGAAAACCTCTCCACCAACCAAATACACCCCGAGACATGACAAACCCTAATATCAGGCACTTGGCCCTCAAGCTGCACAGTTGGCATGAATTTTTGCATAGTTGGTCATGATCTACATATTTGGTCATGACTTCTATGCACTTGGTCATGGTTTCTGTGTTGTTGGTCCTAGAACTGCGCAGTTGGTCAAAAACTGAGAAAAAACTAAAGAGAAACATCCAAATTGCTCTTGCAGGATGAACTGGGAAAAATTGAGGCACTTGGAGCATAATATGAAGAAGATCCATTTGAGATATCCTCATGTCACTCCCAAAACACCCATGAAACCTACTCCAACCCCAAGATCCAACTAGAAAATTCTCCAGGAACAAACATGGGTATCAAGGAAAAAACATGAGAGAAACTAAAAGGAATGACAGTGAATGACCAACAACAAATTCCTAAGTACTCTAATGACCCAAACCAAATACATATACCTAATAAAAAAATCACAAAGGGTTCTACAGAGTGAATATGATGCAACAAAGAATTCATGAAGGAAATTCACATTTATCTCATGTATAAATATCTGATCATCTTCCTAGACACCACTAAAAGAATTACCACACATTCGTTTCAGTTAGATTATAATAAGACAATCACACACCATACCAATCATATATAACAAGCATGTTCTTTCCAGTATTGATATTAAAAATTTAACATAGAGATTTTGTTCTAGGGAGAAGCCTACTTCTAATCCTGCAGAGGAACCTTGACAATGACCAATCAGAGACTCCTGCAAGCTTTAATCATCTATAGGATCCAATCCTCCCAATCCTTCTACCAACCACTCAGATAATCTAATGTCCTCATGGAAATAAATCTCATGCTTAACCAAAAAAATATCAATATATCTCTCTCTACTCAAGCCTATCAATATCTGAGTCCCCCCATCATCTGAGAATTCCTCCCATAAGTATCTTATAGGAGTGGTTGCACAGAAAAATCCAACTATTGCAACCATCTGTAACCAAAGGTCAGTTAGTAGTTTAGGGCTACATTAGTTTATTAATTTATTCCTTAGTTGTAGGATATTCATGAATATAATTTACTATTATTACATTTAGAAAAGATAAATGTAAATTAACTTTAATACAAAGTATATATATACTATCTCTTAGTTTACTTTTTATTTACCTTGGCCAACAAGGAATTCCTCTCAAGGTAAATATCTAATAAGTTGATAATTACTTTAGTATTAACCATATAGTCTTATAATAATATTGTTACATAAATTATAAATACATATCATTATTTAATTAGTATCTTGCACACGCACACGCACACACACACATATGCATATGTATGCACCCATATGCCTATGTGTATATATACCCATTTAATTATTATTATTATTATAAGAAGACATAAATTTATGAATATACTTTATAATTCTTATTATAAGGTATTTTAATTTCATATTATATTAATTACTCTAACAAACTATTCTTCTATAAAAGATATAACATTCAGAAAGAGAATTACCACTCTCATAAACCAATCATCAAACAAGACCTATGGATCAATAATTCCAAAAATCATTTCAAGACCACAAAGCTATCCAGATAACAAAATAAATTACCATCATTCCAAGGAAAACATATACACGAATAACTCAAGAGTACCTAACCTAGGTGCAAGAGATCATAAGCAAAGGACCAAAGGTGGGTTTTTTCTTGTGAGAACTTGGTACTGTCTCTGTAACAACAACAATGATCAAGGATTTTAAGGGCACACTCAGACCTGTGAAGCTAGGTGGAGTCAATGCCCAGTACCTGCAAGCCTGCATCACATAGAAGAAATACATGTGCATGGATATACATATAAAATAAGACATTGCAAACAGATGATCGAGATCGATACATTGTGTGGACCTCAGCCATGTGAGTTACTACGACTTTGCCTCGAATCATGAAAACACATCATGTATATATATACATACACAAAGCATGTAGCATTATCATAATGAGGGTTAGAATCTTGAGCATTGGGTTAGTCTATAATCGATACTAATAATAAATCAACATAATCATGAGAAATATCCCAAATCATTAAGTGAGATACAAGATTCATCAAAAGTGACCTTAATAGAAGAAAGTATAAATAACCACACACACACACACACACACACACACATATATATATATCAAGTGCATATCATATAACACCCTAAGTGTATTCAGAAAGGTCTTGAATGTCCTTAATACATACATGGAGATAAACACATACACAAATGATACCTTTAGATAGTATGTCTTATACTAGAACCCTCAGGTACTAGCTCATGAAACCATTATAAACAAACTATATGAATAGATCAAACAAGTATCATGAACAACTTAAGCTATAAGAAAACATTGAAAGATCTTACTTCATTCAAAAGCACAAAACTTGTATTAGGGTTAGAGGGGTATTACATCTTCAACATGCTCTAACTCTCAGCGATCAAATCCAAAACACAAGCAAATTTAATTGAAGGTCTACTATATCCCAAAATGTCTCCCTACAACCTCGCATGACTTAGATCTTCATATACTGTGCTCGCAGACCAAAACTATATGACTATACACTGTAAAATTCATTATGGGCTTAGTCATTTTTACAAAACTGAATATCCAAAACTGTGTTATACTCCAAGCGACCATGTAGATGAGTAGTGTTTCCATAAATGAAAATCTTTATGCAATCCTAAATAGGCCACTTGCCAACATTATCGTCCAATACTAGGAATGACAACTAGGCTAGGGCATGCAATTGGCCACCTGATTATCTATAATTTACCCACGTCAAGGATAATATAAATAGGCACAATTAGACATGTGAAGCTAGGTGAAGATAATGCCTAGTACCTATCCACATTAGTAGAATAATGAAAACACATATAAATACCATATCAACCAACAATAGGAAATGGATGGGGCAACAAGATATCGTGTGGGCCTCATAAGCGAGTGACTATGACTTCATTTCACCTCATACACACTCACCATGGATCATCATCATAAGCATTTCCATGAACTCAAGGTATCCTCAGTAACATCATGTTATCATTTATTAACAATAACAACCAGCCACAATATTTAAATAAAAAGCAATTTATCAAGAGAGATCTTCAACTTACATTGTTTACCATTTAACTATGGTGGTGGTGGTAACAACCATAGCCTTACCAAGGCTATCATGTTGAGTGCCACTTACCATTAGCTACAACATAAAGTCTCATCAAGGATCACTAATTAGCATTAACATCGTTAACCATAAATGACACCATAAATCATTACACACATTAACTTATATTAACATCATCATGAAATCAATCTCAAATGGCACAAGACTACCAACACATCTATGTTAGAGCACACAATCAAACAATATTGTAGAACTATTTCACATATAGTGCCTTTATTGAAACCACAAGTATGATTTTCTATCAACATCAATTTAATCATCCAAAGTACAATAAGGGTACATCAATATCTAGATATTTAAGTACTCATGCAGAGAATGATTGCCAACCAAACATATAGTGATCAACCACCATGTGTGTCTCAATTCATATTAAACAATGTAAGAACAAGGTCCAACATAATCCAAACATCACATTCTCATCCAAGGGTCACAATATAGAAAGCAAATAGGAGAGGCACTACAAAGCCCTACTTCCATTCCTATAGTGACCCACTCTAGAGACTTACTAATCTTGAGATAATAATAAATATTTTTTTTTAATTACAATTTTTGTTCTTCATACATTTGTCACAAATACATCAAAATAAATGCTTCTACTTTTTGCTCATCAAATTTTTGCATCTATATGTAAATGTAATATGCATTCCATATAACTAAAAATGTTTGTGTAAGACTAATCACAAGTTAATGAACCTTTAAGATCTTATTGTACTTGCTCGTAGGCTATACTATTGCATTCAGTTTACATAATTCGTGAATTAGTTTTGGGACAATCAACCAATCCTAAATCACTATTTTTTGTTGTTAGAATATTTCTAATGTTTAAATATTTATTTATGAATTAAATAAATGATATAAATTACTTATCTCCTTTTTGATTGGTTCAATTGGTTTGGTCTTATAGGACCCCTTTTTTCGGAGCTTCAACAAATTTGGTTTTTTGCCGATAGTTTTTAACATAGTTTTGTAATATTTTTAACATAGATACTATATTTTATATTTTATAATGTAAACATTTATTTTCATTAAAAAATTCAATTATTTATAATGTATAACTATTATATATTTAA
>MU223384.1:909159-962760 GCA_018584345.1 Thuja plicata
TTCTTTTAATTAAGCTTTTAAAATGTGAATTTTCTCATTGCCTTTTTTGTTCACAGCCAATAGAATTATAAATAAATAGCATTATTTAGATTTTTTAAATATATTAAAATTATCAAACTTTACAAAATAGAAATAGACATAAAAAATCTTGAAATCTGATTGGTGAGATTAATTGCATTTCAAAACTAAATGAATGCAATAGTTTACCTGCCTATGGGGAACTAATAATATTTCCTCCTTACACGGGAATTCCATTTCCACTTGCTTAGTCGTGTTTGTCACATAGCTGTAATGATTTGCCTATCAATTTGTATTTAATGGAAATGATTGAATTGTGTTTATGTACATGATATATATATATATATATATATATATATATATATATATATATATATATATATATATATATATTGTGAAATAGTATTTTAAATTAAATATATTTTTAAATAAAAATAATTGGATTATGTAAAGGGGGCTATTTTATAAAGATTATTTTTAAGCTAGTTTTGATTCGATAGTATCTTGTGAACATTAAAGACAAAAGAGTCATGAAAAAAAAGTTGTTTTGAAAGTCATGTTCTAAGTACTATTTGATAGCATTTCATTTTCAAGATATCAAAATGCAACTATAAGTTAAACTACACAAAAAATTTAATACTATCATCCATTAAATAAAGTGCAATCACAAGTGACAAATTTTATCTTCAATCTCCACTCAAGAATTTTAGTATAAAATTTCAAGTGAGTATAAATTTTTTTAAAGCTTATTAACAAAATATTTAATTGAAGCTAAATGTTAAAATTCTTTTTTGCAAAGCAAAACACTTGTATGCAACTAGATAGACTTTGCAAGATTTGCCTCTCAACAAGGTTTGAATTTTCCCTGCACATGGTGCCCCCCCTTCTGAGGTTTCACCCTATCCCTCCACCTCCTACTCATCCTATCTTTCCCAACATGACCCTTGTGTCATCTTCTAAGTGTCATACTATGGAATTTACTATAGTACCATATAGGGTCTCTAGAGTTTCTTCCTTGACTATCGCTAAGACAAATGGAAAGGTGGGGCAAAAATCTGCCACCCACCTTGATGGTTTGTGCAAGGAAGACAATCATGGTCTCTCTATGGGTACTGAGAATTTGGAGCACATGCCTCCTAGTGGAAGCCCAAAATCCAAGTGTTGAAAAAATGTGATCCTTGGTGGTGAATAAGGCAAGGAATCCCTAATATAGCCCTAAAATACTTGTAAATAGATGAAGAAACATCGATTAAGTTGCATGACTCTAGGGTTGATCAAATCACCCTTTATAATATTTCTCTAGTGGGAAATCTCTTCTCTTTTTCCCCAATGATTGACATGGTGCATTGATGGATTGCTGCAAAATGGAAGCTATATGCACGAGTGACCGCTAGTGTCATGCTAGGTGGTCTCTTTCTCTTTAAGTTTATGGGTGAAGATTACCTCATTGTTGTTATCACCTCACGCCCTTGGTCTTAAACGGTAAACATTGTTTATCACTCTATTGATATAAACTAGGTCTTGATCTAGCAACTAACTTGAAAAAGATAGTGTTTGCGTGGGTACACCTCCTCGGTTTCCTAGTTGAATTTTTGGATAAAAATATTTTCAAATGGATTAGCAACACTTTGGACACAACGTATCCACTAATGAGGTGACTAAGGCTAAATTCATGTTAATATTTGCACGCATCTACATGAATGTGGATATTAATAAAATATTTCCTAAATTTATATCTCTGCAATCTAGGTTAGGCAATTGGATCCAAGCTATAGTGTATGAAAATAAAATTATTTCATTAAGAACTATATCAAAGAGGGATACATAATTTTAGAGTGTAAACTCCCTTCAAAAACTAAAAGAAATACACACCTCTTTAGAGGAGGATGCAACCCACTTAGCCAAGAATACACCCTAGTAGGATGAGATAGGCAATGACTACCCATTCATTAATGGGGTCCTTAAAATCATGGAAACTCCAACCAAGGTTGTCAAACCTTTGGTATAATGTACTATGGAGAATATAAATAGGGAGACACTCCTAGAAGAAGGGGAAGTCCCAATCATTTCCACCCCAAACAAAAACTCATGTAATCAGGTGAATGGTGTGCTCTCACCTAGGCCCCCTACCTTGTCACCTTATATATGATGGTCCTACTTATCACTTGGTGCCACCATAAGCGGTTATATACTATCCTTAGGTGCCAAATCATGTTATGAGAGAGATGAGGAGGGGTGGAGAGCCCAAAATAAGAAAACAAGAAATAAGAATATTGATATATGTTTTGAAGCAAAAATTAATTTCCCTTCCCTAAGACTTACAATACAAAATTTTTTTAAAAAAAAGATTGGCAATGGAAGTTAGTGAACCCTTGAATTAGTTCAAAAGTTCATAAATTAAGTTCCTCTCATGGAATATGAAGGGCCTCAATAGCCCTCAAAATCAATATGCTTTAATGAACTACCTTTTCAGAAGAAAATAGATGTTTTGTTACTTTGGGAAGTTAAAATAACTATAAGTACCTTTTAGAACATTGATGACTATATTTGGTCAAGATCCTACTACCTTATTAGTGATGCTACTTGTGCTTTGGGTGGTTTTTTCACCATACGGGACCCTAGAAGACTAGTGGGAGATCTTCTTTTTAGCTCTAACAATGAAGTGTATATATCCACAACACTCATGTTGTTTGGTATATGTCTATGCTCCTAATATTCACTATTATTTCAAGTTTGTCTATGAAGAGATCCTAGCACAAGTATTAGCATATCAAGAGAACCATTGGATGATTTTTAAGAACTTTAACTCTATTTTTTTCCCCTCTAAAAACTTGAGAGGGCTAGTGGACTACTTTGACAAGATGAAAGCTTTGGTTGACTCCATTAATAAAAAAAATACTTCTTGACTTTGAATTGTTGGGTCAAATATTCACTTGGTCCAATTATAGGAATAGAGATAACCTCACTCTAGTTACACTAGATATATTTTGAGCTTCTTGTAATTATAATTTAAGCTAAAAATATAATATTATGGCTTTACCTAGAATGGTCTCTGACCACAAATTTTAACTTCTAGAATGGACACTCAAACCATGAAGGGACCTATTCCCTTTTAAGATGAAATCACATGGGCTTCACACTCAAACTTAAAGAGTTGCATCTAAAATTGGTGGGATACCCCTATTTAGCATACAAATATGTATAGGGTATCCCAAAAAATGAACATTATTGGGAACAAAGTTAAGGGATAGAATAAGTTCACCTTTGTTTATGTTTTTTGAGGAAAGGAGAAAAGTTGAAAGAGAACTTGAAAATGGAGAAACATTATTGGAACCAAAAGTGTTAGGTTTAGTGGTTTAGGAGTGACATAGGAATTTTAATTTTTTTTTTCATAAATCTACCATTAAACATAGGAAGAGGAATACTATCCAGTCCTTAACATATGAGATGCATCAAACTATTAGTGATATTATCCAATTAGCAAATATGGCTTCTAATTACTTTTAAGATATTAAATTTCCTACCCACTACTCTATGTTTGGCTAACTATTTTCAAATCATGGCCTCTACTACTAAAGAGGAGGTTCTGAAAACTACTTTCTTAATGGGTGCATTCAAAGAACCAAAACCGGATGAATTTTGTCTAGCCTTCTTCCATGAGTTTTGGGATTTTGTGGGGCATGATTTAACAATGGCAACTAAGGACTTCTTTTTCACTAGTAATATTTTAAAATGTTTGAACAAATCATACATTTCTTTGATAGTAAAGGTCTCCAAACCATTGAGGCTTTCAAATTTTAGACCTAGTAGTCTATGCAACATGGTTTATGAGATCTCCAAAGTTTTGGTGAATAGGATCAATCAAATGTTGGATGACCTTATCAATACAAACCAAAAAAGGTATTTTTAGTGTAGAAATTTTTTGGATGTTGCAATCACAATACATGAAATTCTTTACTTCCGTAGATAGAAGCCACATCCTATGAATGGCCCTATTTAGCTCAATATTTCTAAGGCCTATGACACAATGAGGTGGTATTTTCTTTCCAAAGTTCTAAGGAATATGGGTTTGCAGGATAGTTTGGTAAATCTAATCAAGGCATGTGTAACAATAGTCAAAATTTTATTCCTTTTAAATGGAGTCCCTAGAGGATTCTTTGGCACTAAGAAAGGTATAAGGAAAGGGGAACCTCTCTACCCTTACATTTTTATAATCCTAGCTTAATTATTGGGAATAAATTTCTTGAATATGGTGGACAAGGGAAACTCACAATGTGTAAAGGTTGGGAAACTCACAATGTGTAAAGGTTGTGTCCACTAGCCAATAACCCCATTTCCCCTTTATGTCTTTCAATAATTAGTAGATGATACAAGCCTATTTGGTACAACTTTTATGGTTGAAGATAAATAAATAAATATTGAATGTATATGCCAAATTCATAGGGAAACACATAAAATATAAGAAGAGAAAAGTTTATTTCTACAACATTTAAGATTTTTGTTAGAAAAATGCTCTCATCCTAGTGAGCCTACCCTTTACTCTTAAGGAGGTTACCCCAACTTTTTAGAACTCTATTTTAGAAAGGATTAAAAAAAACACTAACTATAAAGTAAATTTATTAAGAAATGCACATAAGCTACAAATGTTAGCTACCTCTGTACAAGGTATCGTATTGAAATTCCTTTGCCTCTTAAAAATATCAAGTACTATAGTTGACAAAATAGAAAGAATTAAAATAAAATTCTTATGGACCAAACCTATGGAAAAGAAAAGAATGGTACTAGAGTTAGCTAGGATATGGTTTGTTTTCCCAAGTAGTTTGGGGGATCTTGCATAAGAGAATCATTCTTCTCAACAAAGCCTTCATGTCTTAAATGGGATAGAACCTCTCACTACATAACATTGATCAGAGTATTATTATGAGTTACAAGTACCATAGGCTAGAAAATTTCTTAGAAATCCTGGCCACTTTTAGATTTCCAAAAGGCTCTATAATATGGAGTAATATCATAACCAATTAGGGTTAAATTTATATGGATATAAAGTGGCAAGTTGGAGATGAGATTCTTATACACTTTTGGGAGGAAAAATGAAAAGGGAATATACATCTTTCAATATACCCCACTTTCAAAGAAATTAGTGAGAGAGCTCAAGGCTTCTTTAGACCCTTCATGTCAGACTACATGTCGCCTAACAACTCATGGAGATATATCACACAATGTTGTAAGAATCAACCACATGTATTATAAAAGCCTTCAATGTTGTAGCAGTTCATTCAATTAATTAGAATCCCCTTATTGGAATAGGAGAAGATAAATTAACCTATACCCAAAAACCTAAAATAAAATTCTTTATTAGACTGATTTAGAATCTATTGTTAAAGGAGAGTAATTCTTCTATCCTTTGGTGGAAACTGGAACCCTCAAATCCTCCGTAAAATTATTTTTTTCTAGTGTATAATGATGCATAACAAAATCATACCCAAGGATAGCCTTATTAAGAATGGTTTTCAACTACCAAACATGTGTATCCTTTTCAAGAAAGAAGAAAAAATCTATCCCCCATATCCTGACACACTGCAAATTTCTTATAATATTTGGAGACTAGTTTTGTAGAAGTTATAAATTTGTTGGACAATGAATATATATCTCCTAATCCTTAATTTTATTGGGTTGTCTCTTCAAAGTACCAATTTCTTAGAGAGATTTAGAAGAAAATTCATTCCCATTTATGATAGAGCCTTTGGAAGGAAAGAAATAGTTGGATCTTTAGTGGAGAAACCTATGGAGGAGGTGTTCCTAACCTTCACCAAAATTTTTATGGATAACCTATTGGATTCTAGATGGGAATTCCCTTCTTACCCTCATGCCTTTTGATGATAAGGTTTCCAATTTAATTAGAACCTTTTGAATTCTTATGCTAGATTTGACAACTCAAAGAGAATTAACATGCCTACAAGAGAATTAAAAAAGTATGAACTTATGTCAAAGCCTCTTTAATGGCTTGGAAATTAGCTTTCCCCTCTTTTCTCCAGCTAAGGAATGAATTCTTATTTAACATATCTATCAAAGGCTTTAGTAAATCTGCAATATTAGGCAAGAAACACCTGTCAAAGTTAACCCTTCCTATGAAAGATTGAAGGATTTTTTTGTGAGGTGGTAGGGATAATTCAAGAATAGTTGCAATCCTCTCAGGGTCAACTGTAATCCCTTGTTTGGATACAATATATCCCAATATTTTTCCCTCTTGGAATGCAAACACGCATTTCTCGGGATTAAGAGAGATCCCAAACTCTCTACACCTCTCAAATATCTTCCTCAAATGTTTGATGTGGTCTGCTGCATGTTTATAATAAATAGTTATATCATCTAAATAGACCAGTACAAACTTATACATGAGACTCTTAAAGGCAATATCCATTTCCTTTTGAAAGGTAGCACCTACATTAGACAAACCAAAAGGCATTTTATGATAAGCCATGGTTCCCCATTTGGTTGTAAATGCAATATTATATTGATCTTCTTCATGAACCAGGATCTAATTGTACCCTGAATAGCTATCCAATAGTTAGAAACATTCTGATCCAGAGATATATTATAAAATTTGCTCCATATATGGCAATAGATGGCGATCTTTTAAGGATTCCCTATTAAGGTCCTTAAAGTCAACACTTAGTCTCAATTCCCCATTATTCTTCTTGACGGGAATGAGGTTGGAAACCAAACTAGTATGTTTTATGGGTTAAATTATTCCACTTTCAATTAATTTGAGAAATTCTTTGTGCATGATTGGTTCAAGCTTAGGATTGACAGGCCTTTGCTTCTCCCTAACTAGCTTAGCATTTGGCTCCAATTCAATGGTGTGTTGAGAAAGTGTTGTGTTATCTCTTTTTCTTGTAGCACAACCTTAATGTGACAATATACTAATGTACTTGAAATACAAACTCCTATTTCATACAAAAGAAAGGCTAATTGATGAGGTTATTAGATAATATATGGGGATACCTATTATCACCTCCTTTTTTTATATCCACTGGCTCAGGAAGGTATTACCTATGTATGATTGCTGATTTTCAGTATCTTTTAAGTGTATTATCTTCTTATTGGAAAGTTGAAATATATTTTAATGGGTCAACAAGTAAATTATTATGCAAAAGACCATAAATACCATGATACAAAGCTTAATTACCCATAATAATATCTTAAAAACAACAATGAGTAAGGTAATAAGGATTCTCATCCTTCTTCTTTTTTAGTTCTTATGAACCCTAGGAAGGATAACCTAATTTGATTCTCTCTTAAAGGAATCAGTAAACTGAATTGTATTCCTCTGAAACACAATTACTTGAATGGAATGTATATGTTTGAAGTGTGAATGATTTTAATATTAAAATTTTGGTTGGACAATGATTAATCACTTAGCAAACTATAAAACTAGTGCCTTAACCTTGGGCTATGAGTCAATATCTGGTATAACTCCATGGTAAGGTTATTAAAAAAATATATGTAAACAAAGATAAAATGCCTTACAAATTATCCTCTCTCTACAACTATATTATCAGATCCTTAAACTATTGCTAAGATCTCTGGGTTCATTTGAAAAGATTAATCCTTCCTTAAAGGAGCTTACAAAAGACTGCATAACCACCTTGCTATCAGTATGCCTAGATGCCTTACAAATAAACATACAAGAGAAATAATAGTAATGAAAAGAGACAATCAAAGATGTAGAACAAAGATAGAAAATATTTTTATTAATGTCTTAAAGTTTCAAATACATATAGATAGACCAATAATAAAAAGGCTTAGACAAATTTTAGTAGTCCACCTTGTAATATATTTCATTGATTTTCAATTACAGCTTACAATCCTATTTTTAGCTCTCTTCCAATCTTCCAACCCTTTACAAAATGATAGGAGAAAACTATTTATAGGCCAAAACCATCTTGGAATCCTTAAGATAAGGATGCTACAACCTTTGGATGGTTTAGAATACCTAACCCTAAAAATATAGAAAGAGAGAAAAGACAAGAAAACACCAAGAAGTGGGAGGACAAAACTGAAGAATAAAATCTTCTATTTCTTTGTCTTCTTGTGGATGTTGGCACCTTTGTCTGCATATGTTCAGGATAGCATCTGATAGTTGTATTAATATTTAGTGACTGCCAATTCAGGCTAACTTACACTAATCTCTTCAAGACTGCTAACCTTCTTGTGCTCATAGAACAGGTGCCATGTGTCCCCTTTACTCTTCATCCATGACATCGAAGTCAACTATGATAGGCTTATTTTTCTTGGGCTTTGTCACGATGTCACATGCTGTCACATCCTCCTCTTTAGGCCACTCAAAATTTGGAATGCTCTCAAGCTGAGCCTTCTTCCTTTCCCACCTAGCATCTGTTATGCTTTTAACATTTGTGATGAATTTATTGCAATCAGTATCTACTTTTATTACCTCATCCAGAACCCTATTGTATCTCTCCATATCTAGTTCTCTTTGATCATATATATAAATGTCCTTATTGGGAAGCACACTATCAAATTCTGATCCCCATAGCCCTAATGGGTTGATTTGATTGTCCTCAGTCCTGATAGGAGGTACAAACCTATTATAATCTACTGTGAACATTGTCAGTCTTGTCTCAATCTGATTTTCTTTTCCTTTAAAAAAGGATAAAGTGGCTCCAATCTGTTCTATCTCTGTACCAACCATAGTTACTAGCTCTGGCAAATCTGATCTTAGTGGGTGCATAGACACCAACCTCTCAAAAAAGAGTTTTCCTTCAAGACCAAGTTGAATAGTATGGATTCAAAATCAATATAAAACTATTCACTTATGTTTGTAGGCCTGGAAACCGGCCAAAGCCTCTGTACACCACATCAATTTTCTCTTTACTGGTGTCTATTCTATGTTGCAAAATTGAAGTCAAAGCTCTCAAAATAGCACTATTGTGTTCTGTGACTTCTAGCTCTATTTCAGTAGGTTTCTCCCCTGTATCTTTTGTTTGGATCTCAATATCCATTACCTCTTTGGGTTTAGTAGGGGCAGGCTTTGTTACTTCTAGTGGTTGTTTAGTAAGCTCAGCTATGAGCTTCTCTTGTTCTTTGTTCTTTACCAATGCTAACTCCATGTCCTTAACAATAGCACTAGCATCACTGATGAGTCTTTGTAGTTTTTCTGACATTTGGGCTGCCTTTGCCTCTTTTAGCTGGGCAAGGTGAGTCAGTACTTGGGATATTTCAAAATCTCGTATATTCTAGAGTGTCTATATGATTTATTATCTTCCATCTTCTCTTGAATATTTAGAAGGGATGACTTTTGATCTTTAGGAGCTAAGATCCACATTGCAAGTGCCTGGGACTTAGGGTTATATCCAAACCCTCTGATCATATCCCCAACCTGAGTCTCTGATGACAATTTTACATCAGGTTGTTTTCTTATTTGGTCTATTATAAATGTTGAGGACAAGTCCCAACCTTCTAAAAATAATACCCAACTATCCTTGACTAGTTTTCTTGCTTGTTCTGGTGTGATTTCCTTAGATTCAGGATCATAATCCTACAATGTCTATAGAGCCTCTTGGGTGACTGGATCACCACCTACCAATTGCAATTGTTTTCAAACTTGTTTTTGCTTGTTCCAAATGAGGAAATATTTGAATTTCTTTGTATTAATAAAGTTTTCACCCTTGAGGAATTCCTCTTGATGTATCAACCTCTCATCAGTACAGGACCTAAGAGGTAACTCCTCTTCTTCTTCTACATCTTTTTGCAATTTCTTCCCTGCCCTGATCTATTTTCTCCATAGGTGATCATAGGGCCTATTTCTAGTTATCAGAGGTCCAATTCTATCTGTCTTCTTCTTCTTCCTAGAAAGTTCCCCAGTTTTTGTTTTTGTCTCTTGGGTGGGGGCTCATTTTTTACTTCCTTCTCTAAAACCTCTCTTAGGTCAATGATATCCTCTCCCTCAGCTGCCTACTCTTCTATGACTTCTTGATTGTCTGGAGGGGGACCAGGTTCATAATATTCATCACTATCATCATTATATTCTTGTGACGAATGCCCCTTTTGTCCTTTCTCTGGAACCATTAATTCATCCTCTAATTGATTGCATAAGAGATTATGAGATTCAATCATAGCGTCTAGCCTTTTTAAATAAGGCATATCAGGGTAAAAACCTCCAAACTTTAATCCTTCTCTTTTTACCTACCTCTCTAGGTCCATGAGTTCATTGAACTTAATTTGTCTCTTTTCCACCTCCTCATCCTCCATAATATTTCTGATTAAATCCTCCTCCATGCACTCCTCATGATCCTTGGTGTAAGGAATAGTTGGTGTTAGTAATTTCTTAGCACTGAGGATGAAACCCTTTGTGTCAACATATCTAGACAGCGAAACATTCATCCTATAGTGATTCATCCAGTTATTCACAGGGTCTAAAGCCTTCTTTCCAATAGTAAAATTATATATTTTGAACTACCTGGGGGTAAATGTACCCTTCCTGTGTGGTGCAAGATGCTCCTTATCAATCAGAATTAACTGCCTTATAAAATCCATTGCAGCTATCCTCGGTGGTACATGAAATGACAATATATGGGGAGGATGGGTACATCCATACACCCGTATGAGTGTGAAGTTATTATCATAATAAAAGTCTCCCCATTTATGGTCTCCTGGCCATTTGTCAAGATATTGGCATGGCCTGAACAGTTGTATCACCTTGACCGGAAATCTAGTCTTATCAACACCTAGGCATTTAATAATTGGATAGATTATCCAATTTTCAAAAGCACAAAGCTCCTGTTCTCTTCAGGTATAGTTGCACACTCTAATCCATGATTGAACAGGATTGGTCCGACCTTGATGAAACCTTTGTGGCTATAAAAATGGACAGTTCATGGATGGGAAATTATAGTACAAGATCAAATTCATAAGAATTGAGTAATGCATAAATTTTGGATGATCCTTCTTGCTATGTATGGCTACAAACCCGTAATGCATCTGGTCTATGATATATTGGATGTAGTCATAGTTAGAAGTGATATGGAGGCTCTACATGTCTAGGACCATCATCAAGATATCAAAGGTAATCCTCTCTGCTCCCGCATCCTTCCCAATTAATTTACATAGTGCATATGCTATATACTTGATTTAGAAATTCAGGTCCTTATTGCTCCTGGAAAGGGTGCTATGTAGGTTTTCATTTTCTTAGGAACATGATGTTCCTTGATCAACTTGGCAAAAATACCTGACTCTCTAGTATACCTATTCTCTAGGCTCTTCAAATTTATTTCAGTTGTCATAGGGTAGTAGACATTGAAGGCCTTCATGAAGGAATTTCGGTCCAAAGTAAGTAGGGTTTTTCCATCATCCCTCTTAATTGTTTTGGTCAGGGTATCATACCTACTGGCCAATTCTAAGATGAAGTCAACATCTAAAAAGATGTCAGGAACAATCAACCTGGCTAATCCACAGGTCCAAGGGTTTGAAATTGGTATGGGCCCAACACTATAGTTTAACAAATAATTAAACAATGAATATCCATAGGAACCTGGGGTTTTGGCATCCCTAATGTAAGATAAATAATCAATTAAGGTATCGGCACTTACCTTTCTATTTTGGCTTGACCCTGGCAACAATGTGAGAAATTCATCTGAATAATTTCTCTTCCCTTTTGATTCATCATCAAAATCATCACTTCTTCCACTGGTAGATGCCATACTTTGTGATTGGCTCATTTTCCCCTATTGTTTTGTTCTCAATACCCCTTTTCACCAATATTGAAAGAAATCTTCTCAAAAACCCTCTCCACCAATTGTGAATTCCTCTGCAATTCTGAACTCTTAAAACAATTGAGAACACTACAAATTACAATCTCTATTGAAATTTGAATCATGAAATCACCTTTTTGAATCTCTTGTTGCTGGAGAATCAGCTCTTCTCAGAAAACACTAAAATCTCTATAAAAACTCTTTGCTCTGAGAATTTGGAAGCTAGTAAGAATAAAATGATAATGGACATGCTTACTTGTAATTTAGAATTTAATGCAGATGTCTCTTCGAACTGGTAAACTTACAATTGAGTCATTTTTTCCATTAGTTTCACGCACTATGACATCAATTTTTGGTTATAGCCGTGGCGTTTAAAATGATAGGTAATCAATTTATGATGAGTGCATTTGCATATGAAAAACTTATAAAATTTGAAAAGAGATTAAAATCAGATCTGATTGGCTACATTAAATCATATTATGACTACTTTTCCATTTGTCAAAATCTTTGTAATTTAATTGTCAGCAACTGTCCATGATGGCACCACAGAAAAGTCTTTATTTAACTTTGGTTTACTTCTAGCGGCCTAGCGACTGAGCGATCTCTGTGTCACTTGGTACTTCTACTAATTTTAGTTTCTTACTAAGACTTAGCGACTGTCGTTGGATCAAACCTTAGATCAATGGTCTTCTCCAAATCACCCGATCCTTTAACTTAACCCTTGCTTTTATGGAGACATCACGACTAAGCCTTTTCTTAATTGTTCTTCCACCTTGAGTCACACCTGGAGACTTGGCGATTGTGGTTTCTCTATGTCACTGGACCAAATCCTTAACTCATGTTTTATCCAGAGATCTCATGACTAAGCATTTTAGTCTCTTAATCACTTGATTATTTCATCTTTATAATCTTCATCTGGAGACAATGTGACTATCATTGATCTCTCTTTCCTCTGCATTCGGCGATTATCGCTAAGTCTCCTGATCTTCACTACAAACCCTAAGTTTTCATGAGACTTTGCCACAAATAGACACGTGTCTTATTTTTTCCTCTTGTCTCCTAATTTCCAGATACCTTTTGACTTTTCAATTTTATCAAGTGATCACGTGACTACCGTTCGATCTAGCTTCCATCCAATGGTTTTTCGTAGAATCTCATGATCCTTGACTTAACTCATATTTCATCCTGAGATTTGGAAACAATAATGTTATTCAAACTGACATCTAACCTGGGTTTATCCAGAGACTTGACGACTGTTGAATCTCCATGTCGCATGATAATTTCTAAACCGCAACTATAATCAGGAGACTTCCCGACTTCTGTTAGATTAAATCTCTGATCAACTGCTGTACCAAATCTCATGATCTTTTACTAAACTCATGTCTTATTTCAAGATTTAGCGACAATGGTAAAACCTTAACCTTTCAACTCAACTTATAACCCTGAGTCATATATGGAGATAACGCGACTGAGTAAAGTCAAAGTATCCACATAAAATTACTAACTCTAATTTCATCAAGAGACATCGCGACCACTGTTAGATTAGTACTGAGATCAATGGTATGCGCCAAGTGTCATGATAAAATGAAGCATATTCTTTTCATTAGGAGACTACGCGACCAAATCTTTTTGCCAAGTCTCCAGATCATAAGGAATATTCATTCTTTCTTATGAGACTAAGAGAATAAGATATAAGCACATGCAAATTACTCAGACATAAGTTATGAAAAAGGTAACACAAAAATAGAACCTGCTTTGAGAATTTTAGGGCTTTCTTACATTTTTGAATAGAAATCACTCTAGGGTTTAGTGTTTCTGGCATTTTCAACTAGGTTTTGAGAAAAAAACAACTCCTGCATATGTATATAAGCAGTTTTAGGCATGATTTCTAACCTTATGGGCATAAGAATGATAGGCATCTTCAAAATTTTATAGGGAAAACTCAAATACAAGAAATACAACTGACAGTGGCTCTCTCTGATGATGGCTAAACATAACTTTATGAAAAGAATCACAGAATCTCTGGTTGGAGACCTCTTATTTGACGCTGGCTAAACTAATGTTGAAGGGAAACACACAACTGAAAGGGAAACCTACATATATACTGTTAGAATAAATTTAGAATAACTAAGAGGGGAGGGGTGAATCATTTATCCTCAAGTCTAGATGTAGCAAATAAAAAATTTCTATATTTTAGATCCACTCGACAGCAGTAGCATAAGTCAACAACTTAATCATGCAATTTACTGTCAATTGAAATTAGCTTGTAGAAACATAACAGTAAAGAAAACCATAAGAATTCACACAAGTTGACACAAGAATTTAACGTGGAAACCCAATATGGGAAAAACCACCAGTAACATGCTACCAATTTTTCACTCTTCTGAAGTGATGCCCTGTGACGAGCCAACCTTGTTAAAGGTTACAATAACACACTGCTAGGTGTGACCTGGTTAAAGGA
Source organism: Thuja plicata (assembly GCA_018584345.1). Classification (NCBI taxonomy): domain Eukaryota; kingdom Viridiplantae; phylum Streptophyta; class Pinopsida; order Cupressales; family Cupressaceae; genus Thuja; species Thuja plicata. The sequence goes on from MU223384.1 coordinate 923,410, forward strand.
TTTAATCACCCTGTTAGGAGTGGCCTTGTTAGAGGACTTAGAACATTCCACCTGAATGTCACCTTGTTAGAGGATTTATATAAATGACTGTTAAGTCAACCTTGTTAAAGGATTTTAACTGATACAATAGTTAGAAAGTAATCAGCAGTTATGATCTGATACATACAACTTAATTTGCAAATTTAGATCCAATTACATCTCTAATGTTAACTTACTGGATAGCCTGCACTGTCAATTCAACCTTCTGAACTTCTTGGAAATCCGTCAAGCAATCACACATGCAACTCTCTGCTTCTGTATTCAGCCTTCTCTGCTAGATCATGCTAAACAGTAAATCAACTATGCAACTCTTTTGCATTCACATCCACTTCACATTTAGCAGCACACTACAACATTCCAAAATGAATAACCCCTTGAGGTTATCATATACCTCTCTATCTAGGTCAAATAAATCTTTTGCCGCTTAAACAAGATCGTAGATCTCAGGTTAGGTCAGATCCAACGGATCATTCCATCTTTGCATTACATTTACTTCTACAAAGTAGTCTCTAATTAAATCTTGAAACCATGCATTAATTATGGTTACCCATACATTAAATGACATAGATCAATCTTTAATTAACATCACATATCCCAATAAAATTAACTAGGTCGACCAAAGATCTCAAATCTCATCATTAATTCAATTACTATCAGTCGACCAACATCACTGTTTTCACTCAGCAATTTCAATGGTGCTCGGCATTGAACAACTTTTTCTCGTCACAAGCAACTTCGCTCGGCATAAGAAACTTTTCTCGGCACAAGCAACTTTTCTCTTCATAAGCAACTTTTCTTGGCACAAGCAACTTTGCTCATCATAAGCAACTTTTCTTGGCACAGAACAACCAGAAAAACTATCTTTGAAAGATAAACAACTAATTACTTTGCCAGAGTGCCAACTGATCAAGTACCCTTTTAATTGCCTTAACTCAACCATTCACTTGGTCTTCTTTTTAAATCATCTTCATCATCAGTAAATATGGTACTCAAATAGATAACAATAATCTCACCAGTAAAGGTTTGACAACAATGACAAAATAACAATTGCTTGCATTGTCACTTTCCAACATATACATATGATACATACTTATTTGTGCATGAAATTTTGAGTTTTAATTGAAAAAAGGCTTGAGGAATTGCCCATGCACAGGAAACTCATATTTTTCTGCATTCATATTCTTCAGGATATATGAATCTTTACCAAAGCTCTAAGAGATGACCAAAGGCCCAAGCCATAATGACTCAAATTTCTTTTTCTTTCCTTTATCTTCTGTTCTTACATTCCATTGCAAAGCTAGATCATCTGGCTGGAATTTTCTGTCACTAGCCCTTTTGTCAAACATATATTTCATCTTTTTCTATAACTTTATGTTCTTCCTTTGGCTATCTTTTATGATTTCATCCAACTCTGTCAACTACATCACTCTATTTTGCATACTGTCAGAAAGCTCTAATTGTTCTCCCTGTAAAAACTGATATACTGGTAACAAATTATTAACAGGTAGCCTTGATTTCATTCCATATACCAATTCAAATGGTGATTTTCCTATTTCTTTTTTTTATTATGATCCTATCAGCCCATAATGCTAGTTTCAATTTTGTATGTCATGCTCTCTTATTTTTCTCAAGAGTCTTCTTCAAAATCTTCAATATGGTTTTGTTACTAGATTTAGCTTGTCCATTTTCTTGAGGATGGTATGGTGATGAATATGACATCATGATCCCATACTTCTCATATAACTCTTTCATCTCATCTGACCTAAAACACATGCCATTATCCATTACTAATTTCACAGGCACACCAAATCTGGTCAATATATTTTCAATTAGGAATTCTGTAACAACTTTACTTGTTTCCTTTTTTGTGGGGATAGCTTCAATCTATTTTGTAAATTAATCTGTGGCTACTAATATCCAAATGTGTCCACCACTGGATTTTTCTGAGAATTCTCCTATAAAATCAATTCCCCACATAGCAAAGGGGCTTCTGCACTTACAGGATTTAGCAACAGAGCTCTTGAAAACTTTAACTTATTTGTGAGCCTTTGACATGGCTCACATCTTCTAACATATGCATGGGTATCTTTAAATAAACTAGGCCAAAAAAACCAGCCCTTAAGATCTCATGGGCCGTAGTTTTGGCAGAAAAGTGGCCTCCGTAGACCCCAACATGTATTTCATTTAATATTTTCTCAGACTGACCTTGATCTAGACATAGTAGTAATACACCATTCCTATCTTTCCAATATAAATCTCCTTGTACTAAGGTGTATCTTTGAGCCTGTAATTTGAGACTTCTCTTTTGATTATTTGTCATAACATTAGGACACTTGGCATTTTTTAAGAAAAATACAATATCGGTATATAATGGTTGCTTCTCTATACTAGTAATTGTCTGATCATGTATTTATGTATCATTTACTTGTACTAGATCCAAGTTCTCCTCTATCATGAGCTTTTCTAAACCTTGACCTCTTACCAATTTTGTAATGTGGATTTCTAGGTTGAATTCCTAAATTCGGTTGATCCACTTACACCTCTTTCCAGTTACTTCTGATTGGGTAAGAACGTCTTTACTGCTACATGAGGTACATATGCTAACACCTTAGCACACACTAAGTATGGTCTAAAATATTTCATAACTTTTACTAGGGCATATGCTTGTTTTTCCATCATTTCATAATTGAGTTCTATAGCCTGAAGGGATTTACTAAAAAAGGCCATTGGATGTTCAAACCCTTCATCATCTTTTTGTAATAGAACAACAACAATAGTGTGAAAAGATGCAAAATAAAATAAAGAAAATGGCTTACTGTAGTCTGGTGATTTCAAAACAGGTGCTTCTTGTACTACCTTCTTTATTCTTTCAAATGCAATTTGAGCTTCCTCATTCCAATAAAATTTTGCATCTTTCTTTAGCAACTTGATGGTTGGTTTGACAACCTCTGCAAAGTTGGCTATGAATCTTCTGACAAAGTTTATCTTTCCTATGAAAGATTGTACTTCTTTTATATTTTTTGGAGCAGTGACCTTTTGGATAGCCTCTATTCTCTCAGGGTCTATCCTGACTCCATCCTTGGACAGTATATGTCCTAGTAACTTTACCCCAGTGACTGCAAAATGACATTTTATAGGGTTTAGTAAAACACCATACTCTAAAGCCTTATTAAAAAATTTCTCTAGGTGTTCACAGTGACCCCCTAGCTTTTTAGAATATACAGTCAAGTCATCTTGATATATAGCCATAAATAAATCAATAAACTCTTTAAATTCCACATCCATGGCTCTTTGGAAAGTTTCTCATGCATTTATTAATCCAAAGGGCATTCTAACATAGACATAATTTCCCCATGGAGTAGTAAAAGCAGTATTGAATTGCTCTGATTCTTTCACAAGCACCTGGTTGTATCTTGAGAATCCATCCATCATTGAAAGCAACTCACAACCAGTTACCTTATGTAACATTGCTTCCATATTTGGTAGAGAATAGTTATCTTTCAAGGAAGAAATATTCAAGTTTCTAAAATCCACACACAGTCTTATGTCACCATTCTTCTTTCTTACTGGTACTAGGTTTGAGACCCAATTTGAGTGTCTGATTGGCTGAATGATTCCAGCATCTTTTAACTTCATCAACTCCTATTTCATCTTAGGATCCAACAGAGGATTAATAGGTCTCTTCTTCTGTCTGAATGGTTTCATGTCTTTTTTTAATGGGATTTCATGTTGGAAAAGATCCTCTCTATAAGCCTTAAGATCTTCATATGAACAAGCAAAAACATGCTTATTTTTTCTTAATAGTTTTATCGAGTTGGTTCTAACATGAGAATCTAATCCTTTTCCAATGTAAACTATTTGAGGAGCGGTCTATGAACCCAAATTTATTTCCTCTAAATCCTCAACCTTGGCATTGCTTATTCCTGATGTTTGTTCACTTTGATTAGTAAACAATGCCTCTAGTTATACCAATCCCTTAGGAATCTGGTTAGAACTAAGTTGGACAACCTCATCCCCCAGTATATAATCCTTACCATCAATAACTTCAAGTAGATTATTGCAATCTATATGATGATCTTCATAATGGTCCAGGCACTGAAGAAATCTAAGGATATCTTGGTCATCCTCAAACACTTGCCAGCTGTAATTGTTGTCTGGAACAAGCGGTCTTCTTTTTACTTCAAGATTTGATACCCCTTTAATGGTCATGTCATCAGTTTTCAAGGCAACATTTGCCAATAAATATGCCATTATGTTTTTAGACCTTTCTATCCAATTTATATTAAAGACATCAAAGAATTCTATTTGATCCCGAATAGCATGTCTATACATTTTTAATCTGTCATTCTTTACAACATATTTGGATCTCACCTGGGCTACTACTAACTCTGATTCACCATAGACTTTTAGACATTTTATACCATGTTTAGTAGCAATTTCTAGCCCTAAAAACAAAGCTTCATACTCTGTTGTATTATTTGTACATTGAAAGGATAGTAGAAAAGAATATTTGAAAGTGGTACCTGATGGGGATATAAATAGGACTCCAGCTCCTGATCCTTCTTTAGAACAGGCTCCATCAAAGTACATCTACCACAAAGCATCATTTTGTTCAAATAATTCGTGCACCAAAGGATCAAAATTTTCACACTGGTCATCACTCCTTTTGATTTTGAAATTTTCCATGTCAATGTCAACATAGTAATTAATGTCATTGTCTTCATTCCACTCAATCATATGAGGTGTCCTTCCTTCTCTGGACACTTTGACATTATTTTCAGCAATATTGAATGTAGCATATGATAAATCACATTGTATACTACCTCCCATTGAAGCACTCCACTTTCTTGATAATAGCATACCATAATGGGGTGGAATCTCAACAACAAGTACACTCATTGTTAAAATTATATCAGGGCATATAGCTAGCTTATAAGGCATAGTTTCAATGGTACCAATAACTAGGACTTCTCTGGAATCCATTGCTTGACACCTCCCATGAGGAGTATCAACTTGTAATCCCATAAATTTCATGATTTCTACTGGCATAACAGTATTTGAAGCTCCTGAATCTATCATACAATTTTTTAGCTTCTTACCATTAATCACTAATGTTAGAAAAAATGGATCAACAAATTTTGGAGAAGTAGTTGTATTTAGAAAGATCTAAGGAATCTCAGATATCATCACTTCAAGTTCTTTTCCCTTTTTATTTGTTTTCTTTTCAATATGCTCTGTACTTTGAACTTTTACTAAGGGAACACTATTCACCACTGGTAAAAATTTCTCTTTGTGTTCTCTTATTCTCATCATCTCAAGGAATGGGACCTTTACTATCATCTAAGATAAGCATTGTCCCATATCTATTGGAGTGTATTTCACATCAATGGTTTTCAGATTTTCTACAATGATATTATTTTCTTCTATTTGAATATGCACAGCAGGTTCTTCCCTCCTGGATTTCTTATTTTCCACTTTAGGGGAAAGAGAACTTGCCTCTGGCTCTTTACCCTTTTCTTCATGTACATCCTTTTGGTCATTAGCTTTGTTTACTACCTTGACCTTAGGTCTATTTTCATTTTCCCCAGGTCCATCCTTTTTAGGTACATATTTGGCATCTCTCTTATTTTCTTTTACAAAGATGCCTGATGATTGACTACCAGCATTACCCACCACTATGTTTCTTAGGTGATAGTTCTTCCTAGCTTTGTTCACTAATTCAGTAGTGATTCTATCTTTTTCCTCCTCAAAGGATTTTCTTACTACTAGAGTTTCCTGACTATTTTGGGCATGACACCTTATGTAGTCATCCCTTTCTTCTTCCTCACTATTTGAAAAGACTTGTTGTTGGTGAACTTCAACATTTCCTTGCGAGCCCTATATGTCATGATTTTCAATTTCTTCATCAGAATCCATATCATGAAAATAATATGAATAATTCATATTATAATCACATGTATCATCTTCATCCTTATCTTTCTCCTCATTTGATTTTAAATCTAAGGAAACAACACAAAAATCAAGATTATGTGGTGCCTGACAGGCCTCACACCAGAAATCATCATTCCACATATGAATAGCACTTTTGTGTAAAAGATCAGGGGTCCTATTCTCAGTTTTCTCTTTTCTAAGTGGAGCAGTAGGTTTACCATCCTTAAATTGGGTACCATAGGAGTAGTTTTGCATCCTATTTTGTGGATTGTAATTATTATTATAGGATGGCTTATTGTTTTGTGGAGCCCTATACTCTCTGTACTCAAGTTCCTTCTGATTACTTCTATTAAAGTGTGGATCCTCTCTTTTACCCAATTTCCCTGATATCCTTATGTTCATTTCTATGTTCACAGCTATTTTATAGGCTTCTGTTAAAGTCCTAGGATTTTTATCCCTTAATGCATAGCCCATTTTTGAATCAAATGCATTAAGATAGGTAGCCAAACATACCTTTTGATCCAGCTTCATCTTTTGGAATAGCTTATGCATAGCTTGCTGAAATATTGTATTGAACTCTGTCACTTCTTCATTTTAGTTCTTCCTTATGTTATTAAACTCATTAAGCAAAAAACCTTTGTTAGTCTTGTCACCATATTGATCCTTGAAAAGATCAATCAGTTCATCCATAGTTCCTACAGAACCATGAGATAAGCTCCTAAACCATTCCCTAGCATCTTCTACTAGAGATTGTATAAATAACTTCATAAGCACATCTTCATGATTGATATTTAAATCATCTATAACATCAAAGAATTTTCTCAAATGTTCTTCACAGCTAACAACATTATTACTTTAAAATTTTGGGAGATTTTCTCCCATATCTTCTAGTATCACATTAGGATAACTTGGAATTCCAAAGAAATAAAATTGCTTATACCTTTTTGCAAGAAGATGCCTCCTTTGAAATTTGTCATTCTCCTTGGGAGAAAAGAATTTTCTATGGTCTTTAAAAGAAGAAGCCTTATTTTTGATGTTGTAGGGTGCTCTATATCCGCAAAAGAAATTGTGGTTGACTGCAAGAAGTCAATTTTCCTTTTCATTTCAATGGTGGCAGATTCTGCTTCAACTTTTTCTAACATCTTGGCCATAGTTTTCTTTTCTCTTCTAATTTTTTCAAGGTCAATGCCTAATTTGGACATTTTCTCTGTCAGGTTCCTCTGAGTTTTAGGCTTCTCAACTTCTGTTTCTGTCACTTTAATTTTCCCTTTATCTTTGAAGTCTTGGGAACCTAACTTTTGGTGGGTATTGGGAAGCTCTTGGTCTCTGCGAGACCTCTCTATATTCCTTGTAGCATGATGTCTTAAGGTTATTTTCCTATTCTTATCAACATCTTTCTGCTCATGTTTTTCTTCTTAAGTTGTTTTTCCCTTTTCATCTGTTGAATAAGGGCAAGATGTTTCATGAGGAGTCTTTCTTCCTCTGCAAGGTCATCAGAAGGAACTTCCTCAAAATCTGAACTGATTGTATCTGTTCCTTCTTTTTCACTAGAAGTGTTGGTGACTGTATAGGTATCTAGTTCAAGACTTGGGGCTTGGGCTTCTAAATATTCTGAGGCACTCTCTTCTTGACTAGACACATTATTGTTTCTCCTTGTAGCACTATTATCTTCACTTCTTAGAGGATAATCATTGATACTTGCTTGATTTTTCTTCTGCCTCCAAGACATCCTAGTTTTTGAAGTAGTGGGAATCCCACCATCCATTGCAACTTCTGGATTATTTCTCATCCTAGACCTAGTATTCATGTTTGAAAATGTACTTCACTGATCACAAAAATTTCACTTTGTTATAGTCGCCACCCAATCTTGGGAAATACTGAATACTATTAGAATGACTTAGGCAAGTTTTAACTGTAAACTTGATTTATCTTTTGAAACTAGAGATTCTGAATACTTAAAATCAAGACTTTATAAAATCTATACTCCCCAGTAGAGTCGCTAGTTTGTTAGCTCTTTTTCTTGTAGCACAACCTTGATGTGACAGTATACTAATGTACTTGAAATACAAACTCCTATTTCATACAAAAGAAAGGATAATTGATGAGTGTATTAGATAATATATGGGGATACCTATTATCACCTCCTTTTTTGAGATCCACTGGCTCAAGCAAGTATTACCTATGTATGATTACTGATTTGTAGTATCTTTTACTTGTGGATTATCTTCTTACTGGAATGCTGAAATGTCTTTTAATAGGTCAACAAGTAAATAATTATGCAAAAGACCATAAATACCCTTATACAAAGCTTAATGACCCATACTAATATCTTAATAACAACAATGAGTAAGGTAATAAGGATTCTCACCCTTCTTCTTTTTCAGTTCTTATGAACCCTAGGAAGGATAACCTAATTTGATTCTCTCTTAAAGGAATCAGTAAACTAAATTGTATTCCTTTGAAACACAATTACTTGAATGGAATGTATATGTTTGAAGTGTGAATGATTTGGATATTAAAATATTGGTTGGAGAATGATTAATCACTTTGCCAACTATAAAACCAGTGCCTTAACCTTGGGCTATGAGTCAATATCTAGTATAACTCCAAAGTAAGGTGATTAACAAAATATATACAAACAAAGATAAAATGCCTTACAAATTATCGTCTCTCTACAACTATATCATCAGATCCTTAAACTATTGATAAGCTCTCTGGGGTCATTTGAAAAGATTAATCCTTCCTTAAAGGAGCTTACAAATGACTGCATAACCACCTTGTGATCAGTATGCCTAGATGCCTTACAAATAAACATACAAGAGCAATAACAGTAATGAAAACAGACAATCAAAGATGCAAAACATAGATTGCAAATATTTGTATTAATGTCTTACAACTTCAAATACATTTAGATAAACCAATAATACAAAGGCTTAGATAAATTTTAGTAGTCTGCCTTGTAATATATTTCATTGATTTTCAATTACAGCTTACAATCCTTTTTTTAGCTCTCTTCCAATCTTCCAACCCTTTACAAAATGATAGGAGAAAACTATTTATAGGCCAAAACCATCTTAGAATCCTTAAGATAAGGATGCTACAAGATTTGGATGGTTTAGAATACCTAACCCTAAAAATACAAAAAGAGATAAAAGACAAGAAAACACCAAGCGGTGGGAGGACAAAACTGAAGAATAAGATCTGATATTTCTTTGTCTTCTTATGGATGTCGGCACCTTTGTCTACATATGTTCAGGATAGCATCTGATAGTTGTGATAAGATTTAGTGACTACCAATTCAGGCTAACTTACACTAATCTCTTCAAGATTGCTAACCTTCCCGTGCTCATAGAATAGGTGCCATGTGTCCCCTTTACTCTTCATCCATGACATCCAAGTCAACTATGACTGGATTCTTTTTCTTGGGATTTGTCATGATGTCCCATGCTGTCACATCCTCCTCTTTAGGCCACTCAAAAATTTGAATACTCTCAAGCTGAGCCTTCTACCTTTACCACCTATCATCTGTTATGTTTTTAACATCTGTGATGAATTTATTGCAATCAGTCTTTGCTTTTATTGCTTCATCCAGAATCCTATTGTATCTCTCCATATCTAGTTCTCCTTGATCAGATATATAAATGTCCTTATTAGGAAGCACACTATTAAATTATGATCCCCATAGCCCTAATGGATTGATTTGATTGTCCTCAGTCCTAATAGGAGGTACAAACATGTTATAATCTACTCCAAACATTTTCAGCCTTGTCTCAATCTAATTTTCTTTTCCTTTTAAAAAGGATAAAGTGGCTCCAATCTATTCTATCTCTGTGCCAACCATAGTTACTATCTCAGGAAAATATGATCTTAGTGGTTGCACGAATGCCAACCTCTCAAAAAGAGCTATCCTTCCAGACCAAGTTGAATAGTATGGACTAAAAATCAATATAAAACTATTCACTTCTACTTGTAGGCCGAGAAACCAGCCATAGGATCCGTACACCACATTAATTTTTTTTTTTATGGTGTCTATTCTATGTAGCAAAATTGAATTCAAAGCTCTCAAAATAACACTATTGTGTTATGTGACTTCTAGCTCTATTTCAGTAGGTTTCTCCCCTGTATCTTCTGTTTGTATCTCATATCCATTACCTCTTTGGGTTCAGCATGCGCAGGCTCAGTTTCCTCTAGTATTTGTTTAGTAAGCTCAGCTATGAGCTTTTCTTATTCTTTGATCTTTACCAATGCTAACTCCATGTGCTTAGCAATAACACTAGTATCACTAGTGAGTCTCTATAGTTTTTCTAACATTTGGGTTGTCTTTGCCTCATTTAGCTGGGCAAAGTGAGTCAGTATTTTAGATATTTCAAAATCCCCTGTATTCTAGAGTGTCCATATGATCTTATTACCTTCCATATTATCTTTAATATTTATAAGAGATGGCTTTTGATCTTTAGGAGCTAAGCTCCACATTGCAAGTGACTGGGACTTAGAATTATATGCAAACCCTCTTATCATATCCCCAACCCAAGTCTCTGATGACAATTTTACATCAGGTTGTTTTTTTATTTGGTCTATTATAAATGCTAACGACAAGTCCCAGTCTTCTACTAATAATAACCCACTGGCCTTGAACAGTTGTCTTTCTTGTTCTGGTGTGATTTCCTCAGATTCAGGATCATAATCCTGCAATGTTTGTAGAGCCTCTTGGGTGATTGGATTACCATCTTCCAATTGGAACTATTTTCCAACTTTTTGTTTCTTGTTCCAAATGAGGAAATCTTCGAATTCTTTTGTCTTAAAAAAATTTTCATCCTTGAGGAATTCTTCTTGATGTATCAACCTCTCATGAGTACAACACCTAATAGGTAACTCATCTTCTTCTTTTACATCTTTTTGCAATTTCTTCCTTGCCCTGATCTATTTTCTAAATAGGTGATCATAGGGCCTATTTCCAATTATCAGATCTCTAATTCTATCTGTCTTCTTTTTCCTAGAAGGTTCCTCTATTTCTATTTTTTTCTCTTGGGTGGGGGCTCATTTGTTACATCCTTCTCTGAGACCTCTGTTAGGTTAATGATATCCAATCCCTCAGCTTTCTACTCTTCTGCGACTGCTTGATTGTCTAGAGGGGGACCAGGTTCATAATATTCATCACTATCATCATCATATTCTGATGATGAATGCCCCTTTTGACCTTTCTCTAGAACCAATAATGCATCCTCTAATTGATTGCATAGGAGAGTATAAGATTCAATCATACCATCTAGCCTTTTTAAATAAGGCATATCAAGATGAAAACCTCCAAACTTCAATCCTTTTCTTTTTACCTGCCTCTCCACATCCATAAGTTCATTGAAATTAATTGTTCTCTTGTCCACCTCCTAATCCTCTAGAATACTTATGATTAAATCCTCCTCCATGCACTCCTCATGATCCTTGGTGTAAGTAATAGTTGGTGTTAGCAATTTCTTAGGACCAAGGATGAAACCCTTTGCGTTAACATATCTAGACAGGGAAAAATTCATCCTGTAGTGATTCATCTAGTTATTCATAGGGTCTGAAGCCCTCTTTCCAATAGTAAAAATTTATATTTTAAACTTCCTCGGGGTAAATGTACCCTTCATGTGTGGTGCAAGATGCTCCTTATCAGTCAGAATTAACTGCCTTATAAAATCCATTGTAGCTATCCTCGGTGGTACATGAAATGGAAATATATGGGGAGGATGGGTACATCCATACACCCTTATCAGTGTGAAGTTCTTTTCATAATAGAAGTCTCCCCAATTATGGTCTCCTAGCCATTTGTCAAGATATTGGCATGGCCTCAATAGTTGTATTACCTTGATAGGCAATCTAATCTTATCAACACTTAGGCACTTAATAATTGGATAGATTATCCAATTTTCAAAAGCACAAAACTCATGTTCTCTTGAGGTATAGTTCCACACTCTGAGCTAGAATTGAACAGGATTGGCCTGACCATGATGAAACCTCTGTGGCTGTAAAAACTGACAGTTTGTGATTGGGAAATTGTAGTACAGGATCAAATGCATAAGAATTGAGTAATGCATAAATTTTGGATGATCCTTCTTGCTTTGTATGTCTACAAACTCCTAATTCATCTGGTCTATGATATACTGGATGTAGTCATAGTTAGAAGTGGTATGGAGGCTCTACATGTCTAGGACCATCATCAAGATATCAGAGGTAATCCTCTCTGCTCCTGCATCCTTCCCCAATACTCTACATAGTGCATATGCTATATACTTGATGTAGAAATTCAGGTCCTTATAAAAATATGGGGCTTCTCCTGGCAAGGGTGCTATGTAGATTTTCATTTTCTTAGGAACATGATGTTCCTTGATCAACTTGGCAGCAATGCCAGACTCTCTAGTATAGCTATTCTCTAGGCTCTTCAAATTTATTTCTGTTGCAATAGGGTGGTAGACTTTGAAGGCCTTCATGAAGGAATTTCAGTCCAAAGTAAGTAGGGGTTTGCCATCATCCCTCTTAATTGTTTTTGTCAGGGTATCATACTTATTGACCAATTCTAAGATGAATTCAACATCTAAAAAGATGTCAGGAACAATCAACCTGGCTAATCCATAGGTCCAAGGGTTTGAAATTTTCATGGGCCCATCATTATTGTTTAAGAAAAAATTAAACAATGAATATCTTGAGGAAACTAGGGTTTTTGCATCACTAATGTAAGATAAATCATCAATTAAGGTATCAACACTTATCTTTCTATTTTGGCTCAACACTGGCAACAATGTGATAAATTCATTTACGAATAATTTCTCTTCCCTTTTGATTCATCATCAACATCATCACTTCTTCCACTAGTAGAGGCCATACTTTTTGCTTCGCTCATTTTCCCCTTTTGTTTTGTTCTTAATACCCTTTTTCATCGATATTGAAACAAATATTCTTGAAAACCCTCACCACCAACTATGAATTCCTCTGCAATTCTGAACTCTGAAAACACTTGAGAACACTACAAATTGCAATCTCTGTTGAATCTTGAATAAGGAAATCACCTTTCTGAATCACTTGTTGCTGGAGAATCAACTCTTCTCAGAAAACACTAAAATCTCTATAAAAACTCTTTGCTCTGAGAATTCGGAAGCTGGTAAGAATAAAATGATAATGGACATGCTTACTTGTAATTTAGAATTTAATGCAAATGTCTCTTCAAACTAGTAAACTTACAATTGAGTCATTTCTTCCATTAGTTTCACGCACTGTGACATCAATTTCTAGTTCTAGCCGTGGCGTTTAAACTAACAGGTAATCAATTTATGATGAGTGCATTTGCATATAAAACCTTAAAATTTTTGGAAAAAGACCGAAATCAGATCCGATTGGCTGCATTAAATCATATTATGGCTACTTTTCTATCTGTCAAAATCTGTGTAATTTAATTGGTTAACAACTGTCCATGATGGCGCTACAGAAAAGTCTTTATTTAACTCTGGTTTACTTCTAGCGACCTAGCAACTGAGTGATCTCCTTGTTGCTTGATACTTCTGCTAATTTGATTTTCTTACTGAGACTTAGGGACTTCCGTTAGATCAAACCTTAGGTCAATAGTCATCTCCAAATCACTTGATCCTTTAACTTAACCCTTGCTTTTATGGAGACATCATGACTAAGCCTTTTCTTAAATGTTCTTCCACCTTGAGTGACACCTGGAGACTTGGCGACTCTGGTTTATCTATGTCACTGGACCAAATCCTTAACTCATATTTTATCCAGAGACCTCATGATTAAGCATTTTAGTCTCTTAATCACTTGATTATTTCATCTTTATAATCTTCATCTGGAGACAACGCGACTGGCGTTGATCTTTCTTTCCTCTACATCTGACGATTGCCACTAAGTCTCCTTATCTTCACTACAAACCCTAAGTTTTCATGAGACTTTTCCACAAATAGACACGTGTATTACTTTTTCCTCTTGTCTGTTGATTGGCAGTTACCTTTTGACTTTTCAATTTTATCAAATGATCACACGACTACCATCTGATCTGGCTTCCATCCAATGTTTTGTCACTGAATCTCATGATCCTTGACTTAGCTCATCTTTCATCCTGAGATTTGGTGACAACAATGTTATTCAAACTGACATCTAACCTAGGTTTATCCAGAGACTTGGCAATTGTTGAATCTGCATGTTGCATGATAATTTCTAAACCGCAGCTATAATCTCTGATCAATGGTTGTCGCTGAATCTCATGATTTTTTAGTAAACTCATATCTTATTTCAAGATTTAGCAACAATCGTAAAACCTTAACATTTCAACTCAACTTATAACCCCGAGTCATATCTGGAGATAATGCGACTGAGTAAACTCTAAGTCACCACATAAAATTACTAACTCTGATTTCATCAAGAGACAACGCGACCACCGTTAGATTTATACTGAGATCAATGGTTTGCGCCAAGTCTCATGATAAACTGAAGCATATTCTTTTCATTAGGAGACTACGTGACCAAATCTTTTCACCAAGTCTCTAGATCATAAGGAATATTCTTTCTTTCTTATGAGACTAAGCGACTAAGATATAAGCACATGCAAATTACTCAGACATAAGTTATGAAAAAGGTAACACAAAAATAGAACCCAATTTGAGAATTTTAGGGCTTTCTTACATTTTCAAATAGAAATCACTCTAGGGTTTAGGGTTTCTAGCATTTTCAACTAGGTTTTGAGAAAAAACAACTCCTACAGATGTATATAAGCAATTTTAGGCATGATTTCTAACCTTATGGGCATAGGAATGATAGGCATCTTCAAAATTTTATAGGGCAAACTAAAAAACAAGAAATAAAACCAACATGTTGGGTTGAAACCCTTGAGGTCTTCATACTACTAGGCGAATATATCACTAAATTCCTGAAATAGCTGAGTATAATCTTGTTTTTCTGAATTAGTGTTCACCTTCCCAAACTTCAAGCTTTTACCTAGCTGAAGATCTAATTCAGTGCAATGTTCTTGTTGAACTATCAGACCAACCTTACTCTTATGAACTTGGTCATCTCTGTTGAAGACAGATTCCATGGTGATAAGACCTTTTGGCATTTTATTTGATCTAAGTTGTACTACTTGGTCACCATAGTTCTGCATCAGTCTATCTTGGTTATGCTATGAAAACACATCCTCTTCAAACAGGAACTGTATAATTTCCTCATCATTATCAAAAACTTGCCAATTAACATTATTTTCAGGGATAGAAGGCCTAAAAATTACTTTGATATGTTTTTGATCCTTTTCTTTTGAAATGCTATTAGGAATTTTACACAGGGATCCAATAGAAGCTAATCTTTCTGCATTCTGGTTCAATTTTCTAGGGATTGCAATAATGTTGAAAGCATGGAAATCTTCAATTACATCCCAAACTCGATGCTTATATGCTTTCATTATGTCATTCTTAGTTTCTCATATCCCTCTTACTTGGCTGACTACTAGTTCACTGTCACCATACACCTATAGGGCTTTGATCCCTCTCTTTCTAGCCCACTCTAATCCATTCACTAGACTCTCATATTCAACAATGTTTCTAGTGCAAGAGAAGCTAAACCTAAAAGCTGCATAATATTTTTCTCCTTCTGGAGAGACCAGCATAGCACCACCACCAGAGCCATGTCTACTTCTAGCACCATCAAAGAATAGCTCCCAAACTTGATTTCTATCATCCTTTGATGCTTCATTAATAGCTTTATTAAGGCTTGGCTCGGTGAGATTATCTTCTTGTATTAAGTAGTTTCCACAACCAACATCCCAAACAACATTGGCTTGGGCCTGTGAGGTTCCTTCTGATACCAATTCATCTAGATAGATATCTGGGATATTTTTTATCTTGGTGTTTGTTTCTCTGATGATTGGGAAGTCGTTACTGTCAAGTGCAAGACAACTTGCATTGAGTACATTGGACACATAAGGTTCTATATGGTGTGTTTCCAATGATTTAGACTTGATGGTAACCTTGGTTCCATATCTAGTATGGAAAAGCATGTGAGACCAGTTAGA
This sequence comes from Thuja plicata, assembly GCA_018584345.1. Taxonomy (NCBI): domain Eukaryota; kingdom Viridiplantae; phylum Streptophyta; class Pinopsida; order Cupressales; family Cupressaceae; genus Thuja; species Thuja plicata. The sequence continues at coordinate 939,416 of MU223384.1, forward strand.
AGAAAGATAGCCTCATATCTTGGCTGTGAACTCTCTTGATAAACATATGGAAAATAGAGTAGGGAGGTCTATGATGTATATGTCCAATAGGATAGAGAATTTGGGACTTGCATGTAAGATCAAAATTGTATCCTTAGCTACACCTACTGTGTCTACTAAGGAACCATCAAGTTGGGTCACCTTATTTTGGAAAGGTTCATATTTAAGTCCTAATTGGTTAGCTACTTTATTTGGCATGAAATAAATAGTAGCCCCACTATCTACCATACAATTATGTACTAAATATTTCACAATAATTAATGATACATAAAAGGGGGGTGGTTTCAAATTCCTACCTTGTATGACATCTAGCTTGGATTTTCTACTTGAAGTCTCCTTCTTTTGATTAGTGTTGACCAATACTAGCTTAGAAAATTCACTTATAAGATTTTGAGGTGTTTCTCCTTCATCCCTAGCCTTCCTTAAGATCTCAAGATGTCCTGGAATAGCCAAGGAGTCCCACATAGACATACTTATATTCATCTTTTTCATATTGTCTACAATGTTGAAGGGCACTGCTGTGTGTACTCTCTGGTGTGCTTTTACTATTGCATGTTCAACTTCCTTGGGAGATAGAATCTCTTTGATTGTAATGGTAGGAACCTTCTTTAATATGACAGGGGGAGAATATGGTGATGTATCTACAAATGTAGAAGCTTTAGCTCCATCCTCTACTCACTTAATGTCTTGGGATCTTCTTTTTGACCGAGTGTTGACAGTAATTGGGGACTCACTGTTTACTCCATTCAAATCTTGCTGCTCCCAATTAAAAAGAGAATTATTGTCTAGTTGTGCATCTTTCTAAGGAATTTCTCCACTAGAAGAGGCTTTTGATTTGGTATGTGAAGCGTTCTAAACCATTAATGTACGATTCATCCACCCATTCGAGCATGTAGCCTGATTGTGGGGTTGATTGCAAGGAAAACACCACTCATTTTCGAATGCAAGAATGTTCTAACTCGAAACCATATCTCTTATTGGATTTCTAGAGCTAAGAGGTGTGGGGTTATAAGGTTGGAATGGCCTTTGATTAAAATTCTACCTTTGACCTTGGTAGTTCCCTTGATATAGTGGCCTATTCTACTGATAGGGTTGTCCTTGATTCTGATATTGTTGGTTGGGACTTTGATTCTATGGTTGAAAGGGTGGTCTATTCCCTTGGGTCTTCTTCTTTATGGTAGTCAACTCATTTCCCATTGTTTGAAACAGTTTCTTCATTTCTTGTTGACTACTTTGTAACAAGCTATTTATTGCTTGTTGATCATTTTTCATTGTTTGTAGCTCTTGGAAAAAACTAGCCTTGGATTCGTCATAGCTAGTACTAGCTTGAGGTGCTACTATGGTGGGTATAGGAGTGTATGGAGGGATTCTCAAAGGAATATTGGGCTGAATCCTGAGAAAAATAGGCATGGGTGGCCTTGGTTCTATCATGCCTGCTTGGATTAAACAATTTTCAGCCTTGACTACTATGTCAAAATCTTGAGGTAATGAGGTTCCTCCCATGGATTAAATCATGAAAGAGATATTTCTATTGATACTTTTCAAGAATTATAGGAAGGCATGGTCAACTAAAGGTCTCAATGAGATGGGGATTCTATTCCATGTCTTGAGGAATCTATTATTAAAGTCTGTCATTTGTTCTTTAGGATCTCTCTTTATGGTTGTTAGTTTCTCAACCAGAGATAAGTGGTCTGATTTATCCTCAAAATATTCACTTCATGATTCTCCTATTATATCCCATGAATCAATTGAACCAACAAAAAGAGTTCTAAACCATTCTAAGGCCTTACCTTTGAAAGAGGCTGCAAGTAGCTTGGTAGCCATGTCTTCTTCTGTAATATGATGCACACTGCAAATGATAGTCACATCTCTTATGTGATCACAAGATGTTGTCCTTTTTTGAGTCTTGCTAAAGGCACATCATGATGTTGAGGAAAGTTCAATGGAATCCCTTGATTAAACGGCACAAAGGAAAATTGTCTAGTCATTATAGGAACTGTGACTTGCTAAGCAACAACTGAATGAGTTGTATTTGGGCCAGGTAGTGGAGATGAATCTGCTTGTCGCTCTCTGGTTAGAGATCTTCCTCTTCTTCTGGAGTGAAAAGGAAAAGTTCTTCTTTCTAATGTAGGTGGTGTAGACTATACCCTCCTTGTAGGGGATGTACTCTGAGATAATCTATAGCAATTCCTTGTCAGGGGCAGCTGTAAGAACTCAGAAGGCTTTGAGCTTCTTGTCTCAACTTTTCTCATAAACTTTGAACAGGACTAGATCTTCTATTATTTACACCAATGGAGCCACCAAATATGATTTTGAATAAAAAATCTTGAGGTCATTACTATGTAATTAGCATATCAGAGATGACATAGTCTTGAAAGATGAAACTTATTTTGTTGTCCCACCAGGCGTGCTAGAATTGTTATACACTAAATTTTGCACCCTATTCAAGCTCTTATAGTATTGATAATCTAGTATAACATGGGAATCACTTCTAGGTTGTGGGACCTTTTCTAACTGAAGTAAAGCCTCTGGGTTCTAGGCTGGTTCCTCTTGGATAATCACCTTATTTTCTCTTTTAACATAAAAATAAACTTGGAAGTGAAAGGGATAGAAGGAGAACTGAAGGGAAATGACTAAAAAAGAAAACTTAACCTACTAGGTGATGTACCAAAGGTAACATGAATCACAATATAATGACCAAGAATTAACATGAAATACCTGAATTATGACAAATACAACTTCCTAGATAGGTTTGCAAAAAATATTTCATAGAGAGGTCTCAGATAAAACTATTGGAGGAAAGAGAAAATCTCACAGAAATAGCTTCAAAGAAGTAGACATAGACTATGACCTACAAATAGACATCCACTCCAGCTAATAGGTACAGGAATGAGAAAAGATAGCTAGGAATGAACAAAATTCACAAAAAAAACCTTATCAGATCACCCACAGTAGTACACAAAAATGCAGAAAAGAAGGAAAACTTGAGATAATCCACAAATTTCCTCAATAGTTAATCAATATATCATTCTTCAGAAAGAATCCCAACCATATGAAAACCCGAGGGTAGGAAAAATGCCATAGAAAGTCTTGCATAAGCTTGGAAAACTAAGAATTATAGACTATGAAAAGTTGGAGGACAAAGAAAATGTATCAAAAAATCTTCCATATCCCAAAAACTAACTAGAAAAGAACTGAAAACAACTTATATACAACCTCCCCTAGCACGCAGGCCCAGGAGTCAATCCAATTTTCAGAAATTGGGGTTACAATAGATTTCATAAGGAATACATAAACCCTAAAACTATCAAGTCTACTCATTAATGCATTTGGAAATATCTGAGTCGATCAGATACAGACTTGAATATCTTTCCCATCACTGTAAATGTGAATTTTAGAAGTTGGCTCAACCCATCTCTCTGTCTACAGCTTGAAAGACCATGCCACCACCATGGAAACTTACAATCAGATTTGAACATTTGAATATTTGAAAATAACGGTCATAGGTGGCGCAGAATGCTTGTTCAATGATCCAGATTTGAATCTCTAATAACTTCAAAACACGGCCGTCAATATTCATGTCCATCTTTACTCATTAATGTATTTACCTTGGTCTGCCATGGACACGTGTCAACATGAATTAATGGCTTAATCGATAGATTTCAAGCATTTGGTGATCAAGCCATTATGCCAATCATCCGATCGAAAAGGACTTGATCGATCTTTAACCTGCCTATGTTTGAAATTTCAACCTGTGCGAGTGAGTGAAAAATCCTTTCTCTTGATCAGTCGCATACTTACAACACCCTTTTGTTTTGGTCTTTTTTCCTCACAAGTGAGTGACTAAATAAATATACCTTTACTTGCGCGGTTGTAGCGCTTTTCTGATTATCTACTGAACTTGAGCGATTGGGCGATGAAGCACAAATCCTTTGGCCACACACTCACAAGCTCGAAGACTTGAAGTGAAATTTCATGGTGAGTAAGTGACTACTTCTATTCCCTTCAATTGCACACTTGCATAACTTTTCTGAGTTAATGCTTATCCTCTGCGAGTGAACGAAAAAAACATGTAGCCTGCAATACAGATTGTGTCGCACACTCATACAACTTTAGATGTTAAGTGGTTTGGCTCAGCGAGTGAGCGACAAGCATAAAATTCCTTTGCTTGCACACTTGTGAGCTCAAAGGCATAAAGTGAAACTTCATGGCAAGTGAGCGATGACATTTCCTCTTGCAATATGGACTCCATCGCACACTCGCACAACAAAAAATTGTTAACTGATTAGCTCGCAGAGTGAGTGACGAGCATACAATTCCCTTTGATTGCACACTCATGAGCTCAAAGGCGTAAAGTGAAATTTCATGGCGAGTGAGTGATGACTTCCTTTTCCCTCGATTGCACACTTGCGAGATGGAAAGTAACATTATGCAAAACTATCATGACTGCACGACCACGTGATAATCCATTCACCCACTCACTCACAGAGCTAAATGACCTTATAAAAAATACAGCGTGACAACGCAACTGCATGACTACTTATCATAAATTCAACGCGACTGTGCGACTGAACACAAAAGGTGATTGGAAAAGTGCACTTTCTTAAAGGATCACTTAAGCTTCTCGGAAAAGGTAACAAGGAAAAATAACAAGTCTTAGAGAACTAGGTTTTTTCTCAAATTGCTTAGGGTTTTAATCGTCACCTAGGTTATTTCTCAGACAAGAGAAAACCAAAGATTTATAAAATTGCAGAGGAACAAGAATAAGACCAGGCAGAACACAGAAACATACAAGCTAGTCTCTACCCTTGTGGGAGCCACATTTTCTCCACTTGTAGCTAGAATTGTCATGTAATGGGAAATTTTGGGTAACAAGAATAAGGTAAATAACGTTCATATTAAATCTGATCATGTGGTTGGTGCATTGGCTCAAGCCAGAGATTTAGGGTGTTTAGTCATTAAGGCATAGCGCTTGTATGACACGTGTCCTATTTGGGAGGTGGGACCTGCAGTCAGTAAAGTGGTGGTCAGGTAAGCTATGGTTAGGTTAAATCAAATCTAATGGTCAATGCTTTTCCTTATAAAGAAGATGCATGAAAGATAACCTTTGAGGCATTGTGCCTTGCAACCATGTGTCCTTCATGAGTTTGTGAGACATGTAATTACAATGATAAGGGTAAAATTAATGTGTAGACAAGTTGGTGTTCAGCTAATGGTTGGTGTCAAGCCTTAAAGTGCAGATGATCATCAGTTAGTGTTCGAGGCATTGCACCAGCGTGACACGTGGATAAATAATGGGACCTGACCAAAAGTAAAGAAAGATAAAAGGCTGTCAGTTTTAAAAGGATCTAACAGCCAACATGAAGCCTTAACAAAGAGATGTGAAGAGATTAACCTTAAAGGAATTGCACCCAGGTGACACATAGCATTGATGAGATCACGGGCCCAGGGTTTTAAAGAAAGTAAAGAAGCTATAAGTTGATCTTAATCCGATGGTCAATGATTTTCCTCAAGGAAAAGGTGATGGAAGGATAATTGCCAAGGCATTGCGCCTGATGGAGACGTGTCCAAGTTAATTGTAGTCTTCCTCAACTCTTGCTAGCCATACCGCGATTTGATAAGATGTTGCTGAAATCTACGGTCACATTTTAAAATTGGTTTCTCTATTAAACAAAGTCTATTGAACTATTGGGCCACAAAATTTCAAATGATAGGAAAGTAATGGCAGAATGTGTGGCCATCTCAGCTGAAATTTAATGGTAAGTGTTGATGAGATTGTGTATAAGATTGTCTACTTGATTTTTCAAATGCCATAATTGGTGAAGTGATTGAAGCAAAGCTGAGTTGTAGCATTTTATTTCTATGTTCCGTGACATTTGAAAAATGGGTAAGTTATTCTGTGACTCCACTCCTGAGCACTATGAAATTAAATTTCAGTAGGGTTTTGGTATTGTGAAGTAAATTGGATCTATGTGCAAAGATGAGTTTTTATGATTAAGAAACCCTAGTTTAGAGATGGCACCCTGAAGAGAGCTCATAGGATGAAAAAACTATCATGAAAGGAATGTCTGTGAGGATATTTTGCAATAATTAGTTAGATCCACAAATGATTCTACCAAGATTAAGGAATTGGTACCAAAACACCCTCGTTTGAAAATTGGGGAGAGTTTGTACGAAAAGGCTAAATGGGTTAGAGGTGCAAATATTGGTATGACCAGTTTAGCATTGTTCAAAGTAGCTTTTAGTCAAATAAATGCTTTTTCCCCCAATAGTAACATCTCACAATTTGATGTGGCAAAATTAGTAGTCCCAGGAGTATTCAAGGATGTTGACCTGTTAATTCAAGTGGGAAAAAAGTATGATAATGTGGCTAGGGTTGTGAGAGCTATAAATAGAAATGTTATGATGAGCATCATAGCTGAAGAACTATGAGAGGTTTTTCAATGAAATGAACCCTCTCATCAAATGGATAAAATTGATTTTGATTCATTCAAGGAGGTTTACAATGCTTAAAGAAATTACCTTAGAAATGGAACCCTACAAGAATTCTTTATAATATTGGAGGTTTGGTTGTGGTAGGACCTAATACACCAAAACCAATCAAGTTGGATTATTTCAATATAAAATCGAGAGGTGCATACAGTGCTTTGAGTCAGATCTTTGGAGATGATGAAGAAAATGAGATGCCCATTCATTATATGTTCATGATGGTGCAGATTCTCCATCCACATCTAGCTATTATTTTTTTTTCTTCTTATGTTACTGATTTAATCCACCATGGTTTGATAGGCATTAGAAATGTGGAGGTAGCTAAACCAATTGGCTGGTATTCCATGTTAATGCATATGTTCTTGTTTAAGGGTGCTGATTATTTTGAGAAGGAGATGGATTTGATGAGAGTCAAAGATGGTGAAGAAATTCATGTCCAATTGTAGAGTACAGACTTTTCATGGGATAGGCAAGAGGCCAGCTACATCACATTTGACAGATGTTTTGCGTCTAGGCTTATAGCCTTATTATTTTCTGAAAATCCTAGGATCCCCAAAGATTTATTAAATCTATTAAGACCAAAGAAATTTTCTCAAAGTATTAAGATAGTACATAATTGGGGTGATGTTATTTTGTACCTTGTTTCAATAGTTTTCAGAGTGTATGATTTTAGAGGTGCCCCATATGTAATCCCATATTGAGTTCCTCTTAAAATGGGCATTGCTGAGATAATCAGGTAAGTTGGTGGACTACAGGAGGAGGATTTAATAGGAAAGGGAAAAAGGTACAATTTTTCCCACCATTACAAGTGTACACTAGTTTGTTACCACTAAAGGGGGTTGGGTACATTTGTATAAATATTTTGATCCTTATCATCTGACAACTTCAGTAATAAGATGTGTTGACCCTGAGGTATTCATAAGTGATATGTTTAGGAAGAGGACAAGATGCTTAGCATTGGATCACTGGTTCAATTTTCCTAAGGAAATTATTAGAAATGAATTCAACTTGCAGGAAAATGAAATCAAGAAAGAAAAATGGTTGGTCTATAAGAAGACCCTAGAATTTGTGCAATGTTTCGATAAAGGATATGATCCTTTGAAGGATTTCCAACCTTGGGAGAAGAAGATTGATTCATTGATGATGCTCTTTGAAGATTTTATGCAAACATTAAATCAAAAGAAAGAGGTCATGATGAAGGAAGAACTAGAAAGGTCTAAAGTTATCCTAGGTAGCTATACACATGCTAGGGTCATCCCACCAGGGAAGTATGTTTTTCATAAGAAGTAGGGATACATCATGGTGATGCAAAAGAGGGAGACATCCCATAGAGGCCAAGATAAAATTAAAACACATGATAAGAAGGTTTCTACCTCAAGAGGGAAGAGGACAATGAGTATAGATTCAGGATCAATGCCCTCCCTAAAGAGGCAAAGAAGAGAGGAAGAAGGGAAAGAATTGGAGAATGTCTACTCCCCTTGTCAATCTACTTTACACATGGATGAGGAAGTAGTAGCTAAGCAATTTATGCAGATGGGAAGTGCGGGGCAAGTTTTTGTAACACATAAAGAACTTCAAGAAGGGATATCTGAGGCTCCCAAACATGTTGAGATGGATTTGACAGTAGCAAAATTTGCTGGAAAAGAGCTTGATCGCATTAGAAAGAAAGCTAGTGACGAATTGTTATCAGATGATAAATTTGTAAAGGATAGAGCATTTATGCAATTCTTGTGGAGAATTCACATTGAATAATTCAAGGAGAAGTGTCATAAAAGGCAAGAGAACTAGCCTGCTAGAGACAAAAATGAAATTGAGGATAGAAGGTAAAACAAGAAATGTTAGCCAAATTTGAAAAGATCACTTCTGAAGAGGGATGAGAACTAGTTAAGTAAGAAGGAGTCCTCATTCTACCAAAATGAAACATTGTTGATGCTATAGTTTTTTATGCTATTAGGAAGGAAACAAAACCATGCATACCATTGTGGAAGCAAATCAACAAGAAATTAAGGGAGTCAAGTTCAGTGAGGATCATCCTGCATTAGTAATGTGGCCACTAAAGAAAAAGAAAGACAAGAAAAGGAATGAAGCCACTCAAGCTGATTATTTAGGTAGTTTACTAGTAAGAAGAATTGCAAAAACTAGATGGGTGGAAGCAGCAGAAATAGCGCTAGAATCTGCAAAATTTAACTTGAAGGTAGAAGAGAAACATGATGAGGAAAATAAAAGTATGTGGATTAAAATGGAAATGATCCTTAAAGATTACAATGACCTGAAGAAAGAATCTGTTGAGAAGGATATGATAATAACTCAGTTGGGAGGACAATAATCAATCCAGGCATCTCCTCAAAGGATGATTGCTCAAGAGCCTTCCCAACCATCCTCTTCCACTCCAATTATTGAATTTCCTCCTTCCCCTATGCCATCTAGCTCTATTTTAGAGAAAGAGCTCAATTATGAAAATGATAAATTGATAGAAGAGATGACTAGATTGGAAGGACAAAATAGCAGATGGGAAGAAGAAAGCTTAAAGTTTCATAATGCACAATCATTGGTGCAACAAAGATATTAGGTTAAAGTGAGAAATACAATTATGCATTTTGCTGATAATGTAGATCCTGCTTCTATTTACATAAATGAGAAGAATATTATGATCATTTTAAATTATTTTGAAGAAGACAAGGATAAGTTGGAACAAATTATGAAAGATTGGAAAGGAAGATTTAGGCTGAATTAAAATCATTTTATTCTTTATCCAAAAGGGAAGAAAATGTTTATATTGTACTGACATCCACTTAAAAATGTCTCAAGGATTTGATAGATTTAGACATAAGAAGAAGTATCATCTAGAAAAAGGCCAAAACATTAAGAAAAGAATATTCAAAGGCCCATTTTGAGATATTCCCTAGCCTCTTCATAAAAGGTGGCAAACTAAAAAGAGAAGCCAGATGGATGAGGGAGATGGGTGAAGAGTTGTCAATAAGAACTAACAATATCATTAACTTCGAAAGCACACTTTTATTTGTTCATACTGTGGAGATAATTGAAAATTATAGATCATTCTTTGGGTCCTAGAAAATGGAAGTTTAACAAATGAAGACAGAATGGGATGAACTCAGTAGCAAGAAAGATGAAGTCATTAACTTCCCTTGGCCAAATGATGAGGTGTTTGCGTCCTAGAAGGACAAATATAATGCAAGTGACTAAAAGGAAAGTGATATTTTTGTGTATTTAAACAGATGGAAGTCCCCCCAGCCTTTTTAAATGGACAATGGACACAAAATATATTTGCATCAGGAGACCAAGGAAAAAAATTCCATATGGCGGGCTCAGAACAAGTTCGAAGCAGTTGCAAGGACTATGGTGTTAGATGATAAAATACTTAGAAGAATCTTGTAACAAAGTGGTTATCACTTCTCTTGTGTGTTATTCTTTTATATGAGTTATACGATTTTTCCTTTTTCTAATTTACATGTAGCTTTTTGCAATCCTCCTGTACAAAAGGACTCCCAAGATCATTGGAACAGGGGGTGAAAAGTTGAGTTTTGTAAGCATATGTAAAGTTTTTAGTCAGGGAATATAACAGATGTATTAGATAAGTACACATAAGTAGAAATAAGTTTGAAGGTCTATAGAATATTATTGAAGTGGTATATATCTAATTGCAATGTGTATATAGAGATATGATTCTTCACACTTAATACAAATATCCAGAGTTCAGTCTCTCCTTTGGTGTTAATCTCATGAATTTTGAATTTCCTAATTTAATTGCATAGAGTTTATCTATGTATGTGTTGTTATTTCTAAGTTTTGATCTAGGATCAAATTAAATGATGCTCTAAATAAAACATAAATTCATTTTGATAAGCACCAGGATTTTATAAGTAGTATGGGTTGGGATAGTTGTATTTATGCCTTGGAATCTCTGACAATAGTTGATTTTTGTGTTTCTATATCTGCCTAAAGGATATTGTTCAATGGATAAGGCACTGGTTTGAGATAAATAGCTTCTACTTTGATACATGTTTGGTTGGGTTTGACTATATTCTACAATTATAAAGGTAACTCCAGAATCCTTTAAAGTTTCATTGTTATTTTGTTGTATGGTCTTCATGATAACTGAGAATTAGTGAGTGAGTGGTTTTCATTCAGTATTATCATTATCATTTTATGTTTTTGTAAATCCAGAGGAAGTTGCAAATTATTATATATTGAGCTGGATTAGGTGCACCCACCTTGGTCTTGTAGAACCAAAAGTGTAGAGGGCAGTCTTGTCCCTTTAGTTGGTCGAATTACTTCAGAGTTCCCATAATTGGAATTAACCATTCTTTCAGATCAATCTCTAGGTATATTGGTATCTTTTTTTAAAGCATAAAATATTTTCAAACACCAACAAGTCATTAAATTAAGAAAACAAATTAAAACAAACAAATCCCACCTTCTAGGAACTAGTCATTAGGATTTGAATTTTAAAAACATATTTAACTTAATCCTCCTAAAACTGATTAAAATCTACTTGTTATGAAATTATTACACCCTTAGGACCCTAAAAAACCTATCTAAGGATATGAGGCATTATATTTTCCATTTATTACCACTTTGGTCTTATAGTCCCTATCAGGATCCCTAGGACATTTACCATTACATTTGAGTTTATCATCCCCCATTGTCATAATTGGCTTCAATATTTCATAGTTGAGTCCCTTGGAGTAGAACAAGGAGACATGAAAAGCCATTGTGACGAGTATAAATAAAGTACCAATATATTAAATTATGAATTCTCACAGACCATATTCTATTTTGGAATATTTTTCTCTATTTAAAGATGCTCTATGACATGTCATAACATGCATTATAAGAAAGTTAAGATTCATAATACACTTTGCAACTGCCTTATACATGTATCATGGAATATATTATGAGTAACTCCTATATATTACCATTGCATGGTGACATTAGATATTGTTACAACTTATTTTCCACGTTACTAGCAACATCTCATATTAAATGTCAACACAAAATGGGATGCTATTTTTTCTCAAATGAGAATAAAATGATTAGTAAATACAAATAAATAACGAGTATATTATTTCATAACATAATGGTTACAATGCATTTGTAGACTCAAAGCATTAACATGGAGATTAATATCTTGTTTCCTTGGGAAAAATTTGGATGGTATTACTGTGTATAGAAAATTACTTAGTGCTTCTATTTCAAGCCTTCAATATATAAATTCAAGAAGATAGAAAACTACCAAAAGATATTGTGTTGGTAAAAGTTCTTATTATTCACATTCTATTTGGAAATCATTATCTCTATTAAAATATGCTCTATAACACGTAATAATATGCATAAAAATGATTCAAGATTCCAAGTCCCCTCTCTAATTTCTTATAATCATGTCATTATATAAGTCATAAAATGTGTCGTAAATAATCTCTCATATTTACACTATCATAATGATATTAAATATTATTATAATTTCTTATACACATTATAAAATAATGGACATCTAACAAAATACATAGTGAAACATCACTTTACTAATAAACCCAAAATAACCAATAAATACAAATAACACAAATATTAGAACATACAAACTAGGTATCACATACGAAAAAGATAGTAGATCAATAATAAAGAATGAGATAAAAAAGATAATTCCATAAAGAAACATTGGGATGGTATATTCGATGGACAACTTAGAACACTACATCTTAAGGAATGTGTGGTATTTATTCTAAGGACCACTGGGCATTTATGGGTTCTTTATCTTGCATAAAATTTCCACTTTATTTGAAGTGGAGGTGTGGGCTCACTTCGTTGTCTCAAAAAGGTTTCCCTATTTATTTTTGTTAATAATTTCTTACCCTTTGTCATCTTTAGATAAGACCCCAACTTATGTGTATTTTATTTAGAGATTTCAAAGGTGGGATTAAAACAAAACACAAGCTCTTGTTGGTTAATCCATTCCATCTTATTTCCTTATGAATTATGAGTGCAACTTTTGTGTATCATTTCTTCAATTTTCATCATGCCTCTTAGGATCCCTCCATGTAGGTTGTATTCAAAAGCAATTTTGTATTTATCCTACATATAGATATGAGGGGTAGAAATAGACAAGGAGATAAGTAAATATACTGTATTCAACATTTTTCTTAGGAGAAACAGAAAGGGAAAAGGAGATAAGTAAATAGGTCATATTGTAAATCTTCAAGAAACATTTTTTTGTTTCTTTTAGTTGAGTTGTGTGTGTGTGTGTGTGTGTGTGTGTGTGTGTGTGTGTGTGTGTAGCTGGGTTTCTTAACTCTCAATTTTTTTATTTTTTATTTTTGTTTTAATTGATTATAAATAGTTTTATGTATAATTTAAAGTAAAGAATTATAGTTCAAAGTAGAAATGTTTCAATTATGTTCATATCATTTCATTGAATCTCAAATTTAGAAAAATGGATGGACTTAAAATTAAAGAATACAAATATGAAATAATATGATTTTTCATTTCAAATGTAATCAAGGCTTTTCAAACAATACATATTGCATTGTAAGTGATAAATAATATTGTTATTTATGTTCTATATATAAGTAGCTCTAAATAAGGTTGTTATCTTTTTTTTTTTAAAGATATGTAACAAATGTCTTCAATATGACAAGGATATATTGCATATTGAAGATGATACAAATAAATTTTTTAACTTATTTGTAAACAAATAGAAGATGGCATAGAAGATGACAAAGATATATTACATATTGAAGATAATTCAATTTTTTTTTGGCTTATTTGTAAACAAATGAGAAAATGATTAGAAGACGACATGGATATATTTTTAACTTATCTATAAAAAAATGAGAAAACACCTACCAAAAAACCCTTACAAACTACACCTAGAAGATGACATGTTGAGAGGACTATAGTAAATGTAAACAAATGAGAAAATGATTACATGATGACACTCACAAAGTACACCTAGAGGATGACATGTTACTTAGAACTATGGTAAATGTAAACAAATGAGAAAATAACTAAAATATGACATGGATAGATTTTGTATTATTGGTACTTCTATTATTGTACTTGAAGGTTGATTTATTTTGTCACATTTTTGTGGTTGTCCTTCTTTTTTTAAACATTCATATTATAATTAAGTAATACAATCATAAAAATATATCCAAATATAAAAATTTACATACTGGGATACATTTTATTTTTATTTTAAAGGTTTTGTCTCCATCTAGTTAGTTGTCTAAGAGTCAATTTTGTTTAGTTAGTTGAATTATTTTGTTAGTGAGATGGTTGTTTCTTTAATAATTTATTCGTCAACAAAGAGAACTTTTTAGAAGTGTTACATGTTCAATGCTTGGCTATGTTTTATAAGTTAAATAATCCATTTGATATAAATTAACATCCACCACTTAAGACTAATAATCAAACCCTACTAATTCAATATTTTAAAAATAAACAAGTTCAAGAAATTTGTTAAACCATTTGAAATCTTAAAACCAAGTACATGATTACTAAAGATCTACTTGAACCCTTCAAGGAATATAAAGTAAATATGTGATATACCAATAAACTAACACAATATGTAATATGGTAGATACAACATAAACAATAAATCAAATAACACCTCGACACTTGAATGCACAAATCCAAATATGTACCATTGAAAGAAGTGTTCACCCTATCTAAATGTGAGTGATATTTGTATATTTTTTCCATAAAATTTAAATTAATTAAGTCCTATAAGATTACCACAATCTATTTTTATAGTGTAAGTGCTTCTAGATCTTATTGATGAAAAAACTCACACACAATCAGATCTAGAAGCACTTACACTATTTAATTAATTTTTAGTTACACAATATTTTCTTATAATTTTTAGTATTAGTTATATGACATAAACAAATTATTATAATATTTTACTTTGAATCTATAGATTCAAATACTCTATGAATATTTGAAAACATTGATATGTACATTTCTAGTAATCAAGAAAAATGCTTCCCACTACATTAGCTATTTGTACTCAAATATTTTTTACCTAATATAATTTATGAACTACATTATACAATTATTATCCCTAGTTCTGGGTCACGTGTGATATAGGCTTTGAACTTTATTAAAAAAATTATATGTTCAAAGATAGATCCACCATCCTTCATCTTAAGTGTATACAAATTCTTTCTTAGAAAAATCTATTCACTAGGGATTCGGCTTGATGAATTTCTCCAAGCTTCTTCTAAAGATTGATTATGGTAGTATTTTTGTGCACATTAAATATTATATCAATCAAACTAATTCTAATGAGACCCTTTGAATTTTTATCCTACTTGTCCTAATCTTATTGTGATGTTGTAGGTTTAGATCTAGATACTATAATCCATAGATTTTGGTCTATGAGCACATCCTCCAATTTGAGCTCCCACAACTCAGATTTTTTGTCTAAGAACTTCTCCACCTATATCTTTATTGTGTTTATCATCTCTTTAATACAATGAGATCAAAACCATCTCTAACAAGATTCCACTAAAATGAAGATTGATATAAAAAAAATTCTATCTAGCACCTAGAATCTAAGGTGGTAAGGCTCTAACACTAAATAAAATAAAGGAAGGCACATAGAAATGCTCCCTGCACTAATATTCTATAGAGAAAATTGTGTAAACTCCTAGCTATCAATTTGACTACTCATAGCTGTAATCACATCTTATAGAGTCCTGACATCTTGCGTAACTGTATCCATAGCCTGTGGACCTGTGGAGCTATAGGAACCCGTGGAGCTATCAGAACTTGTGGTACTACCAGAATCACTAGAATCACTAGAGCATGTTGCACCTATCTAGCATGAGCTAGCTAAGCCTGTCTGGATACTCTCTACCATCTCTGCCCCAAACTGCCAATGGAATTAGCAGAATCCTACCACCAACCCCTCCCCCCTCATCCATACCTGCCCACCCCTCATCTGAACCCTTCTGCCCACCCTTCCACCTCTCTCTTTCACTCTTCCTCCACCTCTCCCACCATCTCTACCGCCACCTCTCCTTGGGACCCTTTTTCTTGGTGCTCTTTCACCACCTCTCCCACCACCTTCGGCTCTATCAGCATTCGATCGATCATCAATTTCAGGTATAGGCTCTGCTGGGTCTGTAAATCTAGGAAATCTATGCTGAGAAAACAACTAAGTGTAATCCATGGTCATCCCTACATTAACTATGTGATCTAACATGTCCCAAATCATGTGACCCATCCAGTATATCTCATCACGTGCATATCTGTAGTTCACATGTGGACCCCACATCAATCTCTCTACCTAAACCGGAGCATACAAAGCTAAGCCCTATGGGATTTCCTATGCCCGGCCATACTGCCTTAACACTCTATAAAAAAAGAATCACTCAATAATCAATAGAGATTAGGCTATCATCCAATAAGGTATAAACATATACAGTAGCTCAGCATCATCCTCATGCTATGCCTCGCTTCCCAGGTAAGCTCACCATACGACCTGATCAATGTCATCGAGCATCCTTCACCAAAACTCTAGCTTGCCTAGATGGGGCTGGACTACCATACCCTCATAAAACTAATCGTAAGGCCATCTTGGATCTCTGTGTCTAGCAGTGATCTACCGTGTGACTAGAATATGCTCCCATGTCCAGAGTTGTAGAACTCCTGTACATGTTGATAGTGTAGCACCACCTTTGTACACTGTACGTGGTGTAACTCATGATACAATTGTGCCAATACATAGGATCCCCAATCAAATTGTCCCAGATCTGCGATCATGTCCTCCAAAATCTGACCCCAACCAATGGAAAACTCATGACCTCGCTAGTTATGAAGCAGGAAATCACCAATCAAAGAGCCCAAAACTATAGGAAGTACTGGGAATGAGATAAGCTAAGTCCATAGTATGCTCTTATCACCAATATTAGGATCATAGAATACTCATCTGCATGTTGCACCATCATAAAATTGATCATAATATACCCACTCTCCTTGAGTAGGAATCTACTACAATCTATACACGTCCTTTGGCATGATCGTCATCTCACCTAAAGTTAAGTGGAAGCTATTATGGTCAGAGTGCCATCGCTCTGCCATAGCTATAAGTAAACCCCGGTTCATCTGGAACCAAGGAATTTCTAACAAAAAGGATAAACCACAACGACCTATAACTTTCCACTCATGGGCAGTCAACTAGTCTACCATATCCAAAGTCCATGAAGGTAATCCCAGGATATATAACTTGTAAAATCAAACCTATTTTGCAATCAAGTGGAATCATATTAGTATCATCATTTTTATGGATCGTCATGAGTCCATCATCAACTATCCTATCATCCTATTTCTCTTCTTCAGCACATCAAATTTTTTTCCTAACTCTATACTGTGAGAAGGGAAAAAGAATCAGTTATTGTTCATAAAAATGTTGTAAATAACATCACAAGCACTTTTTTTCATCACATATCAGGCTGAATCAAACTATCAATCGATCATACACGTAGTCAAGTTAGAGGACGATCAAATTAGGATTAATTTTTTTGAAATCAAGCTACGCACTACATTGTCTATGCACTTTTTAAAGCATGCAACATGCTATTGGGTATGTGAAGGATCATGGTATGCCAAACAGGTCCTTAAGTGGCAATGAAAATTTAGAAAATCAGGGTTAGGCAAGTTCACATAAAAATTTGAAGATATTATCAATCTTATATCAAAAACATGTAAGAAGAGAATCTATATAAAATTGAATTTAGCTTCTAAGATACTAGCCCCTTTTTTGGAAAAAAAATATTTTATATGGTAAAAATTTCAAATTTCAATGTGGTAGTATGAAAATTTTAGGAAAAAGATAAGAAATAGATGTATGTCTGACCACCTTAAACACAATCAAATGATAATAGTTTTTTACAAGATTCTAGATCTAAGTAGTAGAGTCATGTGCAAATGTGACACATGTTTTTTTGTAATTTGTTTCCAAGTAAATAATTAATTATGATTTTTCTACTACAACTTTTCTGGAATATACAAAATCTCGTGTCTGACCACCTTAACTTAGTGTAAACTTCATAAAATTGAAAACTTTTAATTTTTTTTATTATAGTAGGTAAATCATAGAATGTGACTCAGGTTTCAGATTTCAAAAATGTTATACCATTTGAAAGTTATAGTTATTTTTCAACCAGTCTATCATCTAGGACTAAAAAGATAAGAAGTAGGTGTATGTCTGACCACCCTTAACACATTCAAATGATAATATTTTTTTACTAGATTCTAGATATAAGTAGTAGACTCACCTCTGGATGTGACGCATATTTTTTTGTAATTTTTTTCCAAGTTAATAATTAATTATGATTTTTCTTCTAAAAAGTTTACAAAATATAAAAGCTCCTATGTCTAACCACCTTAACTTAGTCTAAAACTCATCAAATTGAATTTTTTTTCATTTTTTATTGTGGTAGGTGAAGCATAGAATGTGACATATGTTACAGATTTAAAAAATAATATACCATTTGAAAGTTATAGTTGTTTTTCAATAAGTCTACCAATCAAGACTTCTTTTCACATTACCACTTTTTGGCATACCATGATCCTGCACATACCCTATTTCATTGTTTAGAAGTGTCACATTAAGGTGTATGGGTTAGTTCTTCTAGTAGGCACTACTTCATCTACATAGCACTAGAATAATTGGGTTTCTAATTTAGGGTTTTGTACACGCTACTTAACCTATCATACATGCTAAAACTCTATTGGGAAATGTATTGCTAAGCACTATTTTTCTCTATCCTATGCACTAATTCAATTCATGAATGTGTTAGTTGACTAGTGTACGTGCTACTTTAACTATTGTAGATATTACTTTGTAAGAAAACCTAAAACATAATCTAATAATGCATTTAAATCCTACAAAAGAGTGGTAAAATTTGAAATTGATCAAACAAGAAGGAATAGAGTACTCACCGAAGGTCCATACTCTGTAGGACACTGGAATATCCTCCCTCACTTGAACCTATGCTCTCGAATTGGCACAACCATCGCTATGAGTATTCTAGTCTCTCAGAGAAAAAGTAAAGGTAAAAAGTGAAAATGACATGTAAAACTGACATTTTACCCCCTTTTATACCTTTTTGACCTAATTAAAGGGTATTTTTGACCTTAACCTAATCAAAAGGTTGAAAATTCATGACCAGGGAACTTTTTAAATATTTGGTTTTATCAAAAATGATATCACAATTTACCAATCACGCTTATTTTTGAAATCCTTTTCATATCAAATTTGCTTTCATTTCTGAGGGGTCAAGATATCATCAGGACACGAGATCAATCAATCAAATCTGGGTCATCAAAATTTCATCATTATCAATGGGTCATCCTAATCAGGTTATTTTCACATCAGTGGCGGATCACATCAGAGTTTTCATCAAATCAGTTGCATCAGTGAATTAGTCATCGAGATCAGACCAGACATCAAACATCATACATTCTTTGAATCGATGCGCTTTGCACATCGATTGAAAGAGGGTCATTTGTAGACACCTAAAATTGGTCAAGAAAATCAAACATAAAACGAAGTGAGAAAATCAAGCAAAATTAGAAATTAATTAAATTATTAAAAGCCTTTGGATTAATTAAATCAAATAATCAAGTATTGTGCAATTGAGATTAATCAATTAATTGTATAGTTAAAATCAAATTAATTCTAACCCATTCAAGGTTGCACATGGCTAAAAAATTCAATTAAATCATTTAATTAATTCGTAATATTTCTCACCCATCACATGGGAAAATCAATTTCAACCAATAGGAATTCAAAGAATGATATCATATGGATCAATCCCAAATTGATCCTCCATCACATATCTTGGAGTTGCATCTTGACCACTCATTTTTTCCCCTTATTTTAAACCATAATTTAAATTGTCTTACCTTTGAGACAATTAACTCAGCCTAAACCTAATCAAGGTTTAATCAACTCTAGCTCCTACCCTTGGGAAATCCTTTAAATAGAGGTCATTTTGAGTGTAAAACATGTCACACACATTCATGAGCTAATCATCATCACTATAGGAATTTTTATTTGGAGTTCATAGCTTTCATTTTGAGTTCAATTTGCAATTAGTGATCATCTTTGAAGTATTTTAGAATATTTTGAGCTAAATAGGCATAATCATATCCAAATAGCTTCAATTCTTGTTTTAGGACTGTCATTAATGGATGCTTAAGCTGAGAGAATACTATTTTACTTGCTAAATCGAGAGCCATGAGATGCTCATTTATTTATGTTCAATTCAATTAGCTTATCATTGTTGAATTTTGTTGAATTGATTAGATAGAAAACTAATTTCATGAAGGTATGATTTTCATATACACACAAAGCAACTATCAAATTCCTGAATATCCCTCAAGAATAAATAAATTATTTATAATCAAGTGGAATTAAACTATGGAAAATTAGCCAACAACTAAAATTAAACTCCAAATATAATTTTATCAACATTTAACTCTAACTCAACCGTGACAACTAGGAAACTCTAAATGCACAAACACATAAATTAGTTTATCATAATATGAATATGAAGTCTATATTTACCCATATGTACCAGAGGTATAATATATTAGTCACAAATACATTGCCCATATAGGGACGACATTGGCTAAATCATGAATGACAGGTGAAACTATCTCTAGTGGCATTACCGAAGGTAAGACACGCTCAAACATGTAGCTCATGTGGAATAGTGTCAGAACCTACTCACTAAAACACACAAACATCAAGTGCAACTACTCACATTATAAATAGTTGAAGCATATACATGACTAATAAAATATGCTTAATGGAACAATGTTGCTCTAGTGATACGATCATTCATATGTATTGGAATGTCATGATACTAGTTGTTTTTTATTTTTTAATCGTTGATGTACATTTCATTTAAATCAAATATTTCATTAAAATTTAAAGCATTAAAATAATCATTTATGATAATATAAGCATATATTGGTGATAGTCATTATAATAATATAATCTAATGTTCCTGAATACAAAATACACCAGATATCATGATAAAGCATCATGTCACATCACGATAGAATCATCATGCATATATTATCAAACTCATAAAATATAGTATAATCTAACATCTAAATCAGAAATGATACTAGTAAAACCAAATTAATATATTGTAAGCAAATGCATCACATCATATGAATAATCATAGAATAAAAAGATTCAAAGTCAGATCAAAATAATATGGAAAAAAATTCCACCATGGGAGGCACTACAAAGAGTCCTCACTTCATCACAAGATGAAACTATCATCTATACTCTTCAATATACATGTTTATCAATCATACACTCCTATTACTAGAATATCAGGATCAGATCATAGTGTGTAAACAAGCGAGGAGAGAAATTTAAACATTGTTAATACAACTAGAGGAAACAAATGACATCATTAACAATATTCCAACAATGAGAAAATCACATCTACCCTTAAGTGGGAAAGTGGTACTACAGGGATGTTTTGGTCTTAGTAGATTGGTGAAGTGTGAAAATATAGAAAGGTATTTTGAAGACTCTTTGAGATAATTATCAACATTTATTTGTACTTGATTATATGGGCTATCAATTTTGAATTTATCTTGTATCTGATTTGAGCGTTGTACTCAATTATTTCAAGTCTTCTATGTTGTCATAGATGTTTTTGATTAATACAATATGATGGCAAGTTGGTTACTTTGGAAGACTCATTCTGAAAATTCTTTTTATATCTTTGCATTATTTTATTTTCTCCTAAAAATTAGAGGACTTGTTTATATTTCATGTGTAATGTCTTAGTTATTATTTAATGTGTTGAAATGTACCATGAATATTTGATGATGTTTTTTTCCCCTATGAATATCTTTTGGGATTTTAGTATAGAGAAATCTATATCTAATTCCAGTTGCAACAACTCATTTTGGCATGATCATGCAAAGAAAATATAGGAAAAAAAGTTGAGTATTCATGGAACATCTCCCTATAGTTTTCATGATGATGGTTTTTATTTTTGTGTCATATATTATCTAGAGCTAGTATTTAAACATTTTTCATAGTTATCTAGACTAGAAGGATTACTCTCTTATTATATTGTGCATTTGAGGGCTTGCAACATCATTAGAAGTTGTATTGAGTCATATTTGGGTTCTAATATGCCCCAGTGTATGCCAAATGTGTAAATTTTCATTAAGAAGTTATGATTTTAGGTTCATTAGTAAAATTCTAAACTTTTCATCGACACACTGGGTATGTGCATGATAATGGTATGCCAAACTAGGCCTTAAGTGGCAATGAAAATTCAGAAAATCGGGGTTAGGAAAGTTGACGTAAAGATTTGGACAAGTTATCAATCTTATATCAAAAATGTGTACGAAGAGAATCTATAGAAAATTGAATCTAGTTTCTAAGCTACTACCCCTTCTTTAAAAAAAAAATCTATAGGGTGAAATTTCAAAATTCAATATAGTAGTATGAAAGTTTTAGGAAAAAGAAAAGAAGAAGGTGTATGTCTGACCACCTTAAACACAATCAAATTATAATATTTTTTACAAGATTCTAGATATAAGTAGTAGACTCATGTTCAGATGTGATGAATATTAATTTGTAATTTTTTTCCATGTAAATAATTAATTATGATTTTTCTACTACAACTTTTCCAGAATATAAAAAGTCTCGTGTCTGACCACCTTAACATAGTCTAAAATTCATCAAATTGAATTTTTTTTAGTTTTTAATTGTAGTAGGAAAAGCATAGAATGTGACTCATGTTTTGGATTTCAAATATGTTTTTGATAGAAAAAGCAGCAAGAGGGTGCTGGCCCATGGAACAGAGGACTAGTAGCACATTAACAGCATATTAATGAAACTAGTCAAAGCTTACAGCACTTTAGCAGGATATCACAGACACCAAAAGTTCTGCCTCTATCAAAAACAAAAGTAATAGTTCTACTCAAAATGATTAAACCAGAGTAATTTCTATCAACAGTAGCATCAAAAATATTGTCACTAAGCCACGCAGGGCTCAACCAAACCAAAATAATAAACTTAACATTAACCCCAAACACAGAATAGGGGAACCGAGGGACAAGCCCAGCCAAAATAACCCGAACCATAGGCAGAAACATTAATTCTTCTCTCCCAGGTGTTTAGACAGCAGGGTTCTCGCCCACTCCTCCTAGAGGAACAAGAACAGATCCTTGTTATCCTCATCCGCTTCCAATTTGTCATCCGCCAGCTTCTCTTGCACATTACAGAGGGTCATCGCCGAGGCATGCATCACCTTCAGTGCAAATTTGTTGGTCCTCATGCAGTGGTTCATCAGGTCCTGCATACCCTTTTTGATCTCTGCAATTTCCTTGTCAATAATCACAAACTTTCTTTTAAGGGTGCCTGTGAAATTGCATTTTTCCTCCATTCTAGAGGAGGGGTTTATCCTGGGGATCACGGTGAGGGCTTTGGGGTGGGGTAGGATTCTTGATGGTTACCATAGCTCTCTGGGGGTTGGTCAGGGGAGTATTACCAGTCGGGCTCATATAGCCTTCCGAGGAAACATTTCTAGAATTTGTGGAGTGGGAGACATTTTTCGTCAGGGAGAGCTCTTTGGAGGCCGTCTCCAACATCTTGATTTTGCATTATTCCTTGGAAATTCTATTAGACCTCCTACAGCCAGAACCGCTTAGGTCCACCTCCAAATTGACCTGGGTTTCCATAATTTTCTATTTTTTGGGCTTGTAATCCGTCTCAGGTGTGTTGTCAACCCCTTTCCCTTCAA
>MU223384.1:962810-975408 GCA_018584345.1 Thuja plicata
ACAGCCAGAACCGCTTAGGTCCACCTCCAAATTGACCTGGGTTTCCATAATTTTCTATTTTTTGGGCTTGTAATCCGTCTCAGGTGTGTTGTCAACCCCTTTCCCTTCAATGTAATCCACGGAGTCTAAAACATAAGAATCCTCCTGGCCATCCTTCTTATGGGTGGGGATCTTAATACTTTTTTTACGGGTTTTTTTCTCAGACTTCACAGGCCCTTGAGTGATACGGATGGATCGGGAGGAGGAGTTGGAGGTCTTTTCAACTTTTTCAGCGGCCGTCTCCTGGGGCATCATCTGAATAATCAGAGGGGGTTGGGGTGCCAGGCATATGGCTTTGTGAGACTGGAAAAGATAGAGGAGGAGGCCTTGGTGGAGGATAGCTCTGTCAGGGTTGCTTTTAATATCAAGGATATTGCTTTCAATAGAGTGCAAAAGATAAAATGGTATGGAAATTAAATCTTTGTTCCTAATATGATTTAGGAAAGGTAAGTGGTAGTTGTAAAACACCGTGAAATTACCTTCAAGTGTGAAATACTTCATGATAATGAGACAAATTTTTGGCTAGAAGTCTGGTAGTTCTTCTCTATTGAACCCTCCTGTTTCCTGACCGGAAGCTCCCCTTCTTTGAAAATTGTTTTAGGTTGGTAGGGTCGGCAGTCTGACTAGTATTTTTGTACTTTCTCCCCACCATAGGGAGCCCCGTAGCCTCAGTGATGACCTCCTCATTGAGCTGAAAGTGAATGCCTCCCACTGAGACATTTCTATTGTTCCAGGAGGAAACAAACTGTTTAGATATTCTCTCGTCATGGCCGCCTTTCATACATTCCATGAAACCCCAAATTCTAGTTTCCTTGCAATAATGGGTGACCAGCGGATCAGAAGTAAAGGCTTCATCAATATTATCAGGTTCGATACAGAGAACATTACCCCCCATATCAGAGGTTTGGTCTTCAATCGTCAGAATATCCTTGGGGTCTAAGAGCCGACTATTGTTGCATGCCATATAAAACCACTCTTTTTTACAAATCCATTTCAAAAAAAGCTTATACATACCTTGCTGATTTTGGGGATTTTGGAGATCGGGCTCTGTACTGACAAATCTAACAGATCCCCGGGTAACATAAATAGTAATAATAGCATTACTACCATTAATCACCAAAAATGCCTTTTTACACTGACAACGATCACTCCACATGAACAAAAGGCAATTATTGAACTTTATGGGGCTTTGAGTTTTGTCTTTCATAATCACACAGGTAACTCGAATATGCCAACACGTGATCGAGGAGGGGTTCGCAATAAATAAGCTAGCCTACTTCATTTAGACTATTGTATTCATTTCTCCCTCGATGATATGCTGACTCATCATAGGTAAATCACCAACTAACATCCAACTATTAATCTTGGTTTGTTTTAGACCAATTGTAGCCAATGAGTCAGCAACCGAGTTTCCCTCTTTGTAGGTATGGCCTATAGATATATGTTGGAAGCTCTCAAGAAGCTCACAGACCTCCAAAATAATGGGTCTAGTCCACCACCCCGCACCAGCACCACTCTTAACTGCCTCTATTATTACTTTGGAATCACCCTCGATTTCCAGCTGTCTGAAGTTCATCTGTTTTACTAGTTTAATCCCCCAGAGAAGAGCAGTCCCTTCCGCCTAGGTGACAGTATGTTATATCATTTGAAAGTTATAGTTATTTTTCAATCAGTCTATCAATCAGGACTAAAAAGATAAGAAGTAGGTGTATGTCTGACCGCCTTAAACACAATCAAATGATAATATTTTTTTATTAGATTCTAGATATAAGTATTAGATTAATGTCCAGATGTGACGCATATTTTTTTGTAATTTGTTTCCAAGTAAATAATTAATTATAATTTTTCTTCTACAACTTTTCCAGAATATAAAAACTCTCGTGTCTGACCACCTTAACTTAGTCTAAACTTCATCAAATTGATTTTTTTTTGTTTTTTTCTTGTAGTAGGAGAAGCATAGAATGTGACACATGTTTCAGATTTAAAAAATGATATACCATTTGAAAGTTATAGCTATTTTTCAATCAGTCTACCAATCTGGACTTCTTTTTCACATTGCCACTTTTTGGCATACCATGATCCTGCACATACCCCACTACTCTATTGTTTTCTTGGGAAGATCTACCTTAATTTGTTTGGTTCTTTTGGGATAGATAGAAAGATGTAATAGGAATTTTTAGGTCCACTCTATCTCTAGGTTTTTCCTCTTTCACCTCAAATATATCTTGAGACTGACGTATTGGGGTCATTGCATGTCCCCTATTCTCACCAACTCAACTTTATGTTTTGTTTTCATATGAAGGATATATTTATTAGATCAAATTATTTGCAAGTGTGTGGATTATGGATGCGATGTAATGATGCAATGAAAGTAGGTGGTGAATATTTTTTAATTGAGTTTCTTAATGGCTACTTGAAGTAGTGAGCCAAGTGTAGGTACACTCTCAGGAGATTGTAGGAGCTTCTACACTAAATATTTGTTCAAAGATATCTAATTTTCATAAAACCTTCTTTGAGATAGTGAATCTCTATAGAAGGTTAATGTTTCCTTTGCTAAGGTAGTAAATCTCTTCAAACTATCCTTCTGGGAGTAGTGTGCTTCCTTGCGCAATGAGCCATAAAAAAACATCCTAATCTTATTCTTAGTTGTGATGCTAGATTTTGATAGTAGATCGAAGCATCTTTTCTCATCATGGTTTTTACCTTGTTGGGATTTCCACGTAATTTGGTGTTGTCTTGTGTATTGGTGTTTTTTTCTCTATCCCTCATTATTGCAGATCCGTTTAACAATTTGAATTTGAATTTTGATAAAGAGGACTGAGATATAAGTATCGATTCACTTCCACATCTCAATATTTGGTGTGTTCAATATAGATTAGATTTATTTTCCTATTTTTTACAAGATAATTAAGCTTGTCGGGCATTTTTCATTATTGAATATTTATAGATAGTAATAGTTTTTTACAAAATATTGTAATTCTAACATGAAAAATAGTATGGGGGAAATTTTCAATGCTACATAATTTCTAATATTATTTTTATGATAGACTTGTTGAAAAACTGAAACTGCATAAGTGTCTCTTAGAGATGTTAGTGTTGGTCTTAAACTATAGCTTTCTTAGTGAATATATCATGTGCATCGTTTAGAAAATTACCCATCTCATACTTATTTCATATGCCTTTGTTAATCCAATGAAGACCCTTACAATTCTTCCACTAAAGCACGGAAGAGTAAAAATATTGTGAGTATATGTTGATTCCATCATTATGTATTTACATGTATGATAGAAAATGAACGAAAAGCGATGAGGCAAGATCTCATATTCTATGATAAGTTTTAGTGATATAAATGATTATTGTATTTGGTCTGGGGATGACCCCATAGTGTAGCAATAAGCTGCAAAGCCTCTCAACTGGGAGGTCTTAAGTTCAAATATGCATAAGTCAATTAAAATAAATTATATTTGGTCAACTATAAGTTTACTAAACCCATTTATGATCTATAAAACATAAATTATATTATTTACACTCACATTTATTGTAATAGTGTGCTAAATTATAAATATCAATTCATTGATTTTGTGTAAAATCGCTAGAAATAATTAAATTTTCCTACAATTAATTAGACATAATTTCTATAATAAAATGAGATTAATAGAATTAGGTAGTCTCTAACTTATAATTCAAATATAATATCAACTATGAATCGATTAGCAATAAAACGATGAAATGCACTTTAACACAATATAGATTCCAAAACATGTTACATGGAATTCACAAAATTTTAAAAATATATTTTAGTATAATGCAATTATCTTTTATAATACTAAACACTCAATTCATAAATGTTTCCCCCAACAAATCATGTGGTAACCAATAAAAAATAACGCAATCATTATTACAATTCTCATTTGCAATGGAAAATAATCCATTTGTAAAATTATTCAACTAATAAATCAATGGATAATTAATTATAACTATAGAATTTGTCTTACTATACAACTTCAAAAGGTAAAGCATATTATATTACGAAAAAAACATTCTTACAATATTTCAAACACGATTTCTCTATATAAACTATAGGAATGATCAATACATGAGACGAGAAAATAGACAATTGCTAACAACTCTTTGAACTATAGGTACAACTACTACATCACACTATAAAGATAGACAAATACAACAAGCTACATACATATTGCAGTTATAACCACTATATAATAGATATAGATAAGTACTAACAATGCCATGGCCTACAACTTGTGTAATAGGTAGAAACACAACTAGGACATGGCATTATAGTTACATGCACATTTCACTCTAAAGAAGCATCAAGACATATATAACCACTACATGGCACTATATATGTAGAAACAACATGGACTAGACATTATGCAATTGGTAAAACAACAACTAGGATATGTTACTACAATTGTATGGATGTTTCGCTTTGAAGTTTCATCAAGACAATTACAGCACGACATAGCACTACAAATGTAGACAACAACACAAAGTAGAGAGTGTGGAATAGTTAGAACCACAACTAGGACATGACACTACAAATACATGAATGTTTCACTTTGAAGACACATTGCGACGTATATCACCACTCCATGGCACTACAAAGGTAGAGGGCACATGAACAAGAGACAGACATCAAGATATATATGACCACTACATAGCACTATAAAGGTGGAGAACACATGGACCAGAGATTGCGCAATTAGTAGAACCATAACTAGGACATCACACTACAATTACATGCCCGTTTCACTTTGGAGAATCATCTACAAAGTTGGACAATAATAAGTTACCTCATGAACCACTACATAACAGACATAGACAAGTACTAGCAAGGACATGGACTAGAACCCGAACAATAGGTAGAATCACAACGACATGTATCATCGGTAGAACTACATCTACATAGAGTACCATACTCACAACAACTAGGACATTGCTCTACAGTCACAGATACTTTGCACTCTGGATTAATGTCATCGAGGCGCTTCGAGATTTTGTCAAGGCTCGTAGAGATTTTACCGATACCCGAATTAATGTTGCCAATCCCCGTTGTAATGTTGCCGATCCCCGTTGTAATGCCGCCGAGGCTCTTAGAAATGCTCTCGAGCGTTGTGCAAAGGAGACTGATGCCCGATGAAATGGTCTTGAATTTCCTTTGAATGAGGGCAAGAATGGCGAGGAGAACAATAGCTATGGACGCCACAACAACAATCAACACAATATTGACTCCAGTCTTAGAGTCTTCGTCGTCATCATAGTATATGTATGGATCAGAATCATCCGGAATAGAAAGTGGGGGTGGTGCTACTTCTAAAATCGGGGACTGTGTACTTTGCCCATCACAACAATTTACAGCAATGGGTGGAGGCGGTGCATAATAAAGATGAAGAGGAAGAGGAGGAGAAAGAGGACTAATAGCATTGCTCAGTTGCCCATTACAACCATGATTGTCTAAAACCCTAAATGTAGCTACCACCACTAACAGCACAATGCCATGATTCATCCTTACTAACTACAAAGAGGGTCTCTTCAAATTCTTCTGGTTTTCCCATATAATGGGTGATGCAAAACTTATAGAAAATCTCATCTACTCCAGCACGGTTTGAGTAGTTGTTGAGCTCTCAGCTACGTCCTTGCTGAGCTCACGGCCTCTTTTAGTATGATTAAATTGTGGTGCCCCTGTCATACTATATTTATAACTAATCAACATCAGTTTGGGAGAATCCAGCAAGACTAAAGCTAGAACAAGAAATTCATTTAAACAAGTATTGTATTTTTTTCATAGTGAAAGAATAGTATTCTTATGTTTCATATTAATAATTTGTCTTTATCACAAATATAAAAGGTAAGCACTATAAATATTTGTATTTTCTTATAAGAAGTGGAAAATTATTAAAAAGTTTTAATGTTCAACTTTTGTCATTTGTGTTGGATATAAAAGTTAAAGATAAGAAAGATTTTTTAGTAACCAATAGATATTTAGTCTATGGAGGTTGAACATAAGTTATATTAAGATGATATTCTTTTGGTTCAACTTCTAGGATTTTTTAATATTTAGTTTAGGTCGACATTGGAAACCATTCAAGTGGACATAAGAGATAAAATAATTTATTGTTTTTGGCCTATGTCAAATGGTGTATGTATTTTTCATTAGTGGACACATGTCAATGACAAAAAAAAATGGAGAAATTTTCCATCTTGGCATCCACTTCGAAGTGGAGGAGACTTATTTACACATTCATGAAAGTTACAAAGCATAACTTAAGATCCACTCTCTTAAGCACCACAAAACATAAATGAAGAGTCACTTTCTTAGGTGTCCATTCTATGGAAGTTGATGAGCTTTAATTGTTGTCCATGTTTTACCTTTCTATGTACCATGTGTTGCATCTTCTAAAGGAGACATGAGATTTCTGATAGGAACTATAACTCTATAAAAGGGTGCTTGGTCTAGTTGTTTCATTATCACGAGTTGAATGCATCATTCAAAATTGAATAATTTAGAGTAGGTGATTATTTAGATTTTAGAAGAATTCTCCTTCATCTAAGATTTTGAAAACTAAAGCTTGTAGAGATTTCTGTAATGAGATATCCCTTATGGCTATGATCAGTAAGTCTTCCTTAATATTGTAGTCAATTTTATTAAAGTAGTAGATTTAAAATATTTATTTCTTGCAATTTATGTTGTCTAGCCGAGAGGAATTACTCTCTTGTTTGTACTATGAATTTAAGGACCTGCAACAACATTGGAAGTTGTAATGAGTCATCTTTGGGTCTTTTTATGCCTCAATGTATTTCATATTATGTATATTCATTTGGAAGTTATGATTTGGGGTTGATTGGTAAAATGCTAAATATTTCATCTACACACTACTCTATTTTTGTCTTGAGAAGATGTACCTCAGTTTGTTTGATATTATTGGGATAGATAAAAATACACAATAATATTTTTTAGGTCGATTGTATCTCTTCACTTGGACGTCTTTCACCTAAAATATATCTTTAGGCTAACTTGTTCTAGGGTCATTTCATGTTGCCTATTCTTCATGACTCAATATTGTGGTTTGTTTGGTTACAAATGATATATTTACAAGACTGAATTAGTTGCAATTGTCTTGAATGTGGAAGTGAAGTAATGATGCAATGAAATTGGGTGGTGAAAGTTTTAGAATCGAATGTCTTAATGGCTACTTGGGCTAGTGAGACAAATGTAGCTACATTTTTAGAAGATTGTAGGATCTTGTACACTAAATGGTTGTTCATTGTAATCTAACTGTCATGTAGCCTACTTAAAGATAGTAAATCTCTTTAAAAGGTACACATATCTTTCTCTAAGGTAGTGAATCTCTTCATCAAGTCCTGTATCATGTGAAAATGCAAATGATGAACAAGTATTAAGAAAACTAACACATATTCTAACATTATCACATGTACCTCAAACGTGAAAGATATGGAGAAAGATACAAATCCTATGGTAACCACTAAAAAATAAAGATACTTGTAACACATATTCTAACAAGTCTTATGGTAACCACTACAAAAATAATGCAGTCATTATTACAATTCTCATTTGCAATGGCGAATAATCAATTTATAAAATTATTCAACTAATAAATTAATTGATAATTAATAACAACTTCATAAGGTAAAGCATATTATATTACTTAAAAAAATTATTCTTTCAATATTTTAAACATAAGCTCTCTATATAAACTATAGGAACGATCATTACATGAGATGAGAAAATAGACAATTACTAACAACTCCTTGAACTATAGGTACAACTACTACGTCACACTATAAAGATAGACAAATACAACAAACTACATATATACTACAGTTATAACCACTACGTAATAGATATAGATAAGTACTAACAATGGCATGGACTAGAACTTGTGTAATAGGTAGAAATACAACTAGGACATGTCATTATAGCTACATGCACATTTCACTCTAAAGAAGCATTAAGACATATATAACCACTATATAGCACTACAAAGGTAGAAACAACATGGACTAGACATTGTGTAATAGGTAAAACCACAACTAGGATATGTTACTACAATTATATGGATATTTCACTTATCATCAAGACAAATAGAGCATGAGATGGCACTACAAAAGTAGACAATACCAAAAACTAGAGATTATGGAATAGGTAGAACCACAACTAGGACATGACATAGAAATACATGAATGTTTCACTCTGAAGACACATTGAGACGTATATCACCACTACATGGCACTACAAAGGTAGAGAACACATAGACCGGAGAGAGACATCGAGATATATATGACCACTAGATTGCACTATAAAGGTGGAGAACACATGGACCAGGGATTGTGCAATTAGTAGAACCACAACTAGGACATCACACTACAATTACATGCCCGTTTCACTTTGGAGAATCATCTACAAAGTTGGATAATAATAAGTTACTACATGAACCACTACATAACAGACATAGACAAGTACTAGCAACGACATGGACTAGAACCCGAACAATAGGTAGAATCACACCGACATGTATCATCCGTAGAACTACATCTACATAGAGTACCATACTCACAACAACTAGGACATTGCTCTACAGTCACAGACACTTTGCACTCTGGATTAATGTTGGTGATTGCCGTTGTCATGTTGTCAATGCTCACAGAGATTCTACTGATGGCCGAATTAATGTTGGCGATCGCCGCTGTAATGTTGGTGATCGCCGTTGTAATGCTGGTGAAGCTCCTAGGAAAGGCCTCGAACGTTATGATAAGGAGCTTGAAGCCCGATGAAATGGTCTTGAATTTCCTTTCAATGAGCGCAAGGATGGCGAGGAGAACAATAGCTATGGACGCCACCACAACAATCAACACAATATTGACTCCAGTCTTAGAGTCGTCGTCGTCATCATAGTATATGTATGGATCAGAATCATCCGGAAAAGGAGGTGGGGGTGGTGGTACTTCAAAAATCGGGGGCTGTGTACTTTGGCCATCACAACAATTTACAGTAATGGGTGGGGGCGGTGTATAATAAAGAGGAAGAGGAAGAGGAGGAGAAAGAGGACTAATAGCATTGGTCAGTTGCCCATTACAACCATGATGGTCTAAAACCCTAAATGTAGCTACCACCACTAACAGCACAATGCCATGATTCATCCTTACTAACTACAAAGAGGGTTTCTTCAAATTCTTCTGGTTTTCCCATATAATGGGTGATGCAAAACTTATATAAAATCTCATCTACTACAGCACAATTTGAGTAGTTGTTGAGCTCTCAGCTACACCCTTGCTGAGCTCACGACCTCTTTTAGTATGATTAAATTGTGGTGCCCATGTCATACTATATTTATAACTAATCAACATCAGTTTGGGAGAATCCAGCAAGACTAAAGCTAGAATAAGAAATTCATTTAAACAAGTATTGTATTGTTTTCATAATGAAAGAATAGTATTCTTATGTTTCATATTAATAATTTGTCTTTACCACAAATATAAAATAAAAGGGAAGCACTATAAATGTTTGTATTTTCTTATAAGATGTGGAAAATTATTAAAAAGTTTTAGTGTTCAACTTTTGTCATTTGTGTTGGGTATAAAAGTTAAAGATAAGAGAGATTTATAGTAACCAATAGATATTTAGTCTATTTAGGTTGAACATAAGTTATATTAAGATGATATTCTTTTGGTTCAATTTCTAGGATTTTTTTATATTTAGTTTAGGTCGACATTTTAAGATGTCATTTTTAGGACACTTTGCAGCGGACATGTTATTTTGATGAGTTCTTCAATGAGTTTAC
The DNA here is from genome assembly GCA_018584345.1 of Thuja plicata. Lineage (NCBI taxonomy): Eukaryota > Viridiplantae > Streptophyta > Pinopsida > Cupressales > Cupressaceae > Thuja > Thuja plicata. The sequence goes on from MU223384.1 coordinate 972,671, forward strand.
ATCTCCAAACGTTTCTCATTGATAAATATATTTTTTATTTTACATTTACAAAAATGAAGATCTTACAATATTTTATGTAATGATTACACATTGACCAAGTTAGTCTACATGATTAGTGATTCCACTTACCCAATCTTTAAATATTATTCAAACAAAAATAAAATAATATTCATCAATTTTTCACTGCAAGAAATTGGCAAATTAAAAAAAAAAAAAGAATTCATTTCACCTTGTGATGATTCGTCTAGATTGTCTCATAGCTCTACTGAAACCCTACAAATCATCCACTTTTGCAATTAGTTTTGTAGAATGTGATCAAGTTATGTGCCTTCTCAAATTTGTCACTTAGTAGTTTCTACACTACATGTGATCGCCCCTAGGAAAACTTATTGTCAAGCCATAAAAATCATAAATGAGTATCTATGCAGTAGTATTTAGGGAGGAGCATCCAAGGCTATAAGAGTAATCTTTCATCACCCCAAAAATATATTTTTCATTAATTTAGTTAAGTTTAGTGAATAATGTCATTTTCAATAAGGGCTAAATGTAGGCTATTATGCGTCTTTGTGTACATTGAAAACCATTCAAGTGGACATAAGAGATAAAATAATTTATTATTTTTGGCCTATGTCAAATGGTGTATGTATTTTTCATTAGTGGACACATGCCAATGAAAAAAAAAATGGAGAATTTTTCCATCTTAGCATCCGCTTCGAAGTGGAGGAGACTTATTTACACATTCACGAAAGTTACAAAGCATAACTTAAGATCCACTCTCTTAAGTACCACAAATCATAAATGAAGAGTCACTTTCTTAGGTCTCCATTCTATGGAAGTTGATGAGCTTGAATTGTTGTCCATGTTTTACCTTTCTATGTACTATGTGTTGCATCTTCTAAAGGAGGCATGAGATTTCCAATAGGAACTATAACTCTATTAAAGGGTGCTTGGTTTATTTGTTTCATTATCATGAGTTGAATGGATCATTCAAAGTTGAATAATTTAGTGTAGGTGATTATTTAGATTTTAGAAGAATTCTCCTTCATCTAAGATTTTGAAAAGTAAAGCTTGTAGAGATTGTTTGTAATGAGATATCCCCTATGGCTATGGTTGGTAAGTCTTTCTTAATATTGTAGTCCATTTTATTAAAGTACTAGATTTAAAGCATTTCTTTCTTGCAATTTATGTTGTCTAGCCAAGAGGGATTACTCTCTTGTTTGTACTATGCATTTGAGGACCTGCAACAACATTGGAAGTTGTAATGAGCCATCTATGGGTTTTTTTATGCCTCAATGTATTTCATATTACGTACATTCATTTGGAAGTTAGGATTTGGGGTTGATTGCTAAAATGCTAAATATTTCATCTACAGAATAATGTAATTTTTCCTTGAGAAGATGTACCTCAGTTTGTTTGGTATTTTTGGGATAGATAAAAATATATAATCTCTTGGCTTGGACCTCTTTCACCTAAAATATATCTTTAGGCTAACTTGTTCTAGGGTCATTTCATGTTGCCTATTCTTCATGACTCAACTTTGTGGTTTGTTTGGCTACGAAGGATTTATTTACAAGATTCAATTAGTTGCAATTGTGTTAAATGTGGAAGTGAAGTAATGATGCAATGAAACTGGGTGGTGAAGGTTTTAGAATTGAATGTCTTAATGGCTACTTGGGCTAGTGAGACAAGTGTAGCTACATTCTTAGGAGATTGTAGGATCTTGTACACTAAATGGTTGTTCATTATAGTCTAACTATCATGTAGCCTACTTAAAGATAGTGAATCTCTTTAAAAGGTACACGTATCTTTCTCTATGGTAGTGAATCTCTTCATCAAGTCTTGTATTATGTGAAAATGCAAATGATGAACAAGTATTAAGAAAATTAACACATATTCTAACATTATCACATGTACCTCAAACATGAAAGATATGTAGAAAGATACAAATCCTATGGTAACCATTAAAAAACAAAGATACCTCTAACACATATTCTAACAAGTCTTGTGGTAACCACTAAAAAACAATGCAGTCATTATTATAATTCTCATTTGCAATGGCGAATAATCCATTAATAAAATTATTCAACTAATAAATTAATTGATAAATAATAACAACTTCATAAGGTAAAGCATATTATATTACTTACAAAAATTATTCTTGTCATATTTCAAACATAAGCTCTCTATATAAACTATAGGAACGATCATTACATGAGACAAGAAAATAGACATTTACTAACAACTCCTCAAACTATAGGTACAACTATTACATCACACTATAAAGATAGACAAATACAACAAACTACATATATACTATAGTTATAACCACTACGTAATAGATATAGATAAGTACTAACAATGACATGTACTAGAACTTGTGTAATAGGTAGAAACACAACTAGGACATGTCATTATAGCTACATGCACATTTCACTATAAAGAAGCATCAAGACATATATAACCACTATATGGCACTACAAAGGTAGAAACAACATGGACTAGACATTGTGTAATAGGTAAAACCACAACTAGGATATGTCACTACAATTATATGGATATTTCACTTTGACATATCATCAAGACAAATAGAGCACGACATGGCACTACAAATGTAGACAATACCAAAAACTAGAGATTATGGAATAGGTAGAACCACAACTAGGACATGACATAGAAATACATGAATGTTTCACTCTGAAGACACATTGAGACGTATATCACCACTACATGGCACTACA
>MU223384.1:981277-1000021 GCA_018584345.1 Thuja plicata
ATATTTTCAATTGGTTTTCTCATTTTGCATGGTTAAATTATGTTGATTGAGGCCTTATTCAATTGGTCTATCATCTGAGAAGTATTACCCTTTTGAAATATCTCTGAATTTGTTTTAGGTTGCATGTGCATTCCATAACACCTTTGAAGTGATAAGTTTTGTTGTAAAACTATCTCTGAGGTTGAACATAAGATTGGAATGATCTTGACTCTATTGCCCATGGTAGATTAAGGCACTGGTCTAATCATTATTTGGATTATAGTTATTCAGTTCATTGTTTATAGTTTTGTGATATCTTATCTATCTGTTCATTTCAAATTACATACACATTTACTAAACATTCTTTCAATTACTTAAAGTATTTCAATTTACAGTTCATGATATATTGATTTCAGTTATATTTATTTCAAGTTCCTTGCCATGCTTTGAGAGACAGAAGTTTGAGTTCTGTACACAAGTTAGCTTCTATAAAAATCCTGTTCAGGTAAAGGTTCACCCGCCATGGTCCTGCAGAGCCAAAAGCATAGGGGAAGAGGATCATAATCGATCATTCCTGTTAGTTGGCCAAAAATAATTGGATCTCCCATCATTGGATTGGCAAGTCTAAAGGAAATTCAATTCAACATTTTTGGGCACCAACACCCCCAAATCATCCACTTTTGCAATTAGTTTTACAAAATGTGATTTTTGTGTGTCTTCTTAAACTTGTTGCTCAATAGTTTCGACACCATCTTTGATGATCTCTAGGAAAAATTATACGCAAAATATAAAAATCATAAGTAATTATTAATGTAATAGCATCCAGGGAGGAGCACTAAAGGCTATAAAAGCTACCTTGCATCACCCAAAAGCTATTTATTTTGTTTGGTGTAAAATTCTATTTTTAATAAGGGCTAAACGTAGGTTATTATGTGTTTTTGTGTACCTTGGAAACTGACGGGGAGAGAATGTTAGGTCGAAGTCACAACCTTGTGGAATAGGAAATAAAACCCTCAAGTTTCTCTTTCTCACGAAGCCCTAGATGATAAGTGACTTTAGGTAGCTTTGAGATAGACTCTAAGAATCCTATAAGGGCCTCTAACATCCCCTCTACAACAACCAATCTCTTCCCCAAGGATCACACCCCTTAAACCAATCTCCTCATTAAGCCTAATCACCTTGTGATTAGGTGGCAACTACAAATAATTTGAATTTTGGAATACAATGGGTGGAATGGAATCCCATACTCCTCTTAGGCACAATATAGCTCATTTTAGACAACAAATCCCTCAGAAATGGGTTAAAGTCAAAGCAATGTCCAATAGACCTATTTGAGAGGCCTAATTGCTACTAGGTCTATTTGACTAGTTCTTAGGACTTAACTTTTGAATTATCCAAAGGTCCTCCTACACAAATCACCTTTTTTGACACCCTTTTGGGCCTTCTATCAAACCACTAACTCCTGACTCCTGATTCACAAGGAAAGAGCATTGACTCTTGTAGGGATAATTAGGTTCCTAGGCTTAATTAGGACTGGTTTTCAAAGCAACCACCCACAAATGCACTAAACCAACACATATACCACTTCAGACACCTCAAGGGACCCCACAAAACATCAAATTCATGATTAGTTTGCCTGCAACAATTCTACCCTTCCTTCTGCAACACAATTTGGAGACTGTTCTATGCCGAGCACATAGAGATGCTCGGCTAGAGCATCAAATTTCTCTCTCCTCCCTTATCCTATCTTCCAAAAACCAACATAATCTTACAATACATCCTCTAAACTTTGATTTTTCTGAAGGCCATAATTTTTCTAAGGTGAAATCTCAAGTTAGAGGCATTTGTTTGTGAAACCCTAGGCCACCGCTCTATCACAGACCAGTTATAGAAAATTAGATGTAACTTTCTCTAAAATCCATGATTTTTTATAGAACCAATTGCAAAAAAGAGTTAATTAATTCATTCCTCCACAAGAATATGAACAAAATAATTGAATATCAATTCAATCCCACACGTCTCAGTCGTACAAGTATGAATCGGAAAAACTCATAATATATTAATTTCACTATGCCAAATCTTCACCAACCCTTACATCTTCGATCCAAAGGGATTAAAATTCCATTTCCAAACCTCCTCAACCAACTTCCACCAATTTTTGAAATGGTTGACAGTTGGGAACCAAAATTCACAAAAATGCAAAAGCTGCTTTGACAACTTTTTAACAATAAGAACAACTTTTTGCATTTTTAAACAACGTGACCTTCCAACATATCTAGGACTTCAATGACATCACATTAGGTCCTTATATTGAAAAATGAACCTAATTAAGGTATTACAACCCTTGAGACTCCCTTTGGATTTAATTACACAATTTTGTCCTCTTGGCCCCAAATGTGCCTAAAAGACATTTTGGCTCAAACTTGGCTTATTACAAACTTCATTTGTTACAACTTACTCATCCAAGATCCATGGGGTCTTGTGGCTAATTATTTACCCTATATGAGTGAACCTCTAAATTGAGTCCCACTAGCCATCGTTGGTGCTCTTGCACCATACTCCCCTGGACAGAAAATTCTTAAGTCCTCTTAGAGACTAACTGCTCCAAATCACCTCCTTTGCGCTTGATTTCCTCTTCCAACATCCAAGCGGCTTGTGATGCTAGTATATCCTTCCACTTGAAAAGATGTTCAAAGTACACCTTATTCCTTATTATTTTGGCATCTTTTCTATCTAGAATGTTTTGGAATTGTTTATGTGAAGAGGTGCTGACATTCATGTTTTTTCATTGATGTCAACATATACTTTAGTTGAAGTCTCAGATAGACTGGTTATCACTTGTATAGGGATGACTAGCGGAAGTGTATGGAAATTGTATGGGCATTTCAGAGCATACAAGAATAGGGATGTTTATAGGAATGAGAAGTGATCTTATATTTAAGGTTGCTTGGCTTTATCTTAATATTGGCATTAGTTACAATTATTTTTGGGAAGACTGGGTACAAAAAAATGATAGAAAATTGTGACAGAGTTGGTCTCTAGGTTTTGGAGATAACTTGGATGCAAGCATGAGTTATGATCTACAAGGTTAAGGGGTGGTATAAGATATGTCAGATAATGTTACTTGTCATTTTTGGGTCACTGTGTTCTTGGTGACGTCAACTAAAGTGTGTGATCTTGCGAAGATCTGTTTGTGGCCGACTACAGTGGTGTAACATGTTTAGAGGATGACGAGCGTGGATTATAGATCTTACAGTATAAATGATGTTTACTTGTGTAAGGTATCGTGTGTATATTAGCAAGGGTCTATGTAATTGTTTGTACATTGGGTAAGTCTTAACAGGGCGACCTCATTGTTTATTGTAAACATGTATAAAGAAGAGTTGTTTCTTGATGAGATAAGTGTGGTTGTGGTATGTAAAAGTTGTGATCTTGTATTTGTGAAGTCTGTTGGATGTAGAGAAGAGAGTGATTATGATGAACTTCATTGGAACTGTTTAAGAAAAATAAGTTTCTATTAGTCATTTCACTCGTTACTGTTACTCCTATATCTGTATTTTGTATAGTGAGTCCAGAAGGTGGATTTAACCTTCACATTTGGGCAGTGTGCCTACTATTTTTCTTGACTCCTAACAGGGTTTGTCCTTTAACAAGGACTATTTACTATATGTAATAATTAACTCCTAACAAGGCTAAATCTCCTAATAGGGATACAATACTTTTAGTGCATTATTTGTGGGTGTCAATTCCCACCAGGGTTTCCTCAACAACAATTTCTTGTGTTATGGTGTTACATTTGATGTGTTCAGATTTGCATTGAGTAACTTGTTTAGAAAGTTTAAAGTTTAAATTATTTGGCTCACAATTGATTCACCCCCCTCTCAGTTGTGTTGGTGGACTATTATTTCTAACAATTGGTATTAGAGCTTATGGTCCTTTGAGAGAAAGCTTAATAGCTTGAGGTGATCTTGAAGATGTTGTACTATAGGAAGGATAGTCCAAAAAAATTTCCTAAAAATTTTGACAGTTGGAAGAACAAAATGAGAACTCACCTACTCTGCTTAGGGATTGACAACAGGATGATTACTGAGAGGATGAATAGATCAAGACTAAAGATAAATTAGAAACTGTAGATGTAGATGAAAAAAATTTATTTAGTTGTAATATGGTTGCAAGAGAAGCATTGATCACCACATTCTCTGAGGGTGAATTCATAGAGGTTAAAGACTTGGATTCTTCACACAAAATATGGACAAGACTAGAAGCATTATATGAAGGAGAAAAGTTTAATAAGCAAGAAAAGTTGTAGAATTGGAAGACAAAGATGGAAATTTTAAGAATGTGAGATGATGAGAATGTCAGAGCATATGTATAGAGGGTTACAGAGGTTTTTATGGGATTAGAAACTCAGGAGGCACACATACTGAAGAAGAAGTGATTGCAAATATTCTCAAATCTTTGACACCTATCTACAAAACTAAAGTGTAAGTGATAGAATAGATCATACCTTTGTCAGTGAACTTCAATAGAGAGGTATTACTTACTAGGTTGACCACCTTTGAGGCTACAGAGCTGGGAGATACATTGTCTATGGTAGAGTCTTCATTCAACGTGACTGTGCACAATAACAAAAAGGGTTTATCAAGTCTTGCGATCACTAGAAGAGATAACAACTATGAAGAGCTTGGTAAATTTGATGAGGATTGGGAAAAGATAGTATAAGAGGAAAGAAAACTAGATGAACTTATGGATTTGATCATTTAATCACCTAAAAATGGTCTGATGAACTCAGAATCCCTAATCTAAAATCAAGTCCCTCGGGTCCTGATCAATACTTTCAACTCAAAGCTAATCACAATTATATAATTAAACTAGATCAGTTTAAATATATAATTCATCAAAAATCAAGAATCCAAGATCACTCACCAAGAGGCGTTAATTCATCAATTAATCTTGGTCATTTAAATCAAATAAGAATTAAAAATAAATGGCTAAGGAAATTAATTAAATCAAAACATTAATATTCTTTCAACTTGCCTTAAAATTCAAACCTCCAACTAATAAGAGGTAATCACATGGATCAATTGAGCTTTGATCTTAGCCATGCCTCATGGATGCAGCTCAATGGTCATATTCAAATTTGGATTTGAAGCGTTTTCTCTCCAAGAAAAATCTATATAATGCAACAATTATAGCTCATTTCATATAGGTGAATAGTGCATTTTAGCATCGAATTAATGTCAATTTCATTCTAGCATAATCTAGTTTATTTTCTTAAGCTAAATAGATCAATTTCATGTATTTAATCATAAATGGAGCATAATTGAACATCTTTTCATGCAGTTTAGGTATCTTCATATGAAATCTTCCATCCTAGATTGTGTATTTTCTAAGAATTCATGCTTAATCTGAGATCATTCTATGTAATTCTTGTAAATATCCTAGCTAGGAAGTAATAGGACTTTTTTGACATGTTTATTGGTTCAATTTGGTTAAATTTGATGCTAACATGTTAGTATAAAGTTGTATTGAGTGGCTGTGTGCAACATTCTTGTAGGTACAACATTTACACATCACATTTTGATGCCCACCATGGGGCTATACACCTCAATCTTGTTTGCGCGTACTTAGAGGATACAATCAAACAGAGATCCTTACTAAGCCCTCTAGGATTAGAAGCTACCCAGATCACCCCTGAAAGGTGATAATATTTGTGCAAGTAAAATAGTAATTGCACCGAGATACTCTTCATTTTGTGCCCTCATTAGCCTTTGGAGTCGGATAATATGACATCATGATTGGAGTCATTGTGTGCTTGGTGATGGTCATATTCTAATTAGCTATTGAGTGTGAACCTGATTCTATGAGAAAATATTTTCATGCTATGCCAATTTTGTAGGGAAAGGTGTGTTTGTACCCCTAATAATCACAAAAATTCAAAAAACAAACAATTCCTATCAAGACAAGACAAAATCATTCTACTTTTTATGTGTGTGTCACTAATTGAAAATTTCAAAACACCTATAAGAACTCCAAAAATGGATAAGATCTCATAAATTGTGGTTAATCCTTTGCATATAAGTTCTTACAAAGTCACACTTTGCACAAAAATGTGGGTCCTAAAATATTGTCTTTGGTCCTTATATTGTTGTTGGTTAAAACAACTTGGTCATTTTTTGGCTATTCTTATCAAAATCAACTCAACCTTGGAGATTTTAAACATCTATTTCTCATCCAAACATCACAAGTGATCAATATCAAACCTTGATTCTTAGGAGATCAATCTAATTACTCTTTGTTTCAATCACTTAACAATACTCGATCATGCTACATTGGTTATGTGGTCACTGAAGAGGAGAGAAAATAGAAAAAATAATGAAGACACCCAGGTTGAGCATTCAGGTAGTCTTCTTGTGAGAAGATTTGCAGATACCATAGGGGTGGAAGAAGCAAGCATAACACTAGAGTCTGCAAAGTTTGACTTTAAAGTAGAAGAGAGGAAAGAAGAGGATAATAAAAGACTGAGAATCAAGTTGGAAACAATCCTCAAATCTTACAATTATGAAAAGATGAAGTCCTTGGAGAAGGATAAAATAATTGCCAAATTAAGAGGACAAGAGTTGGCCCAAGCATCTCCATAGAAGATGATATCACAAGATCCAAAACAACCATCTTCTTCTAGTCCAATTATTGAATTTCCTCCTTCTCCTATGCTATCGAGTTCTATTTTGGAAGCAGAGTTGAATTATGAAAAGCTCAATTGGTAGCAGAAAGGACGAGATTAGAGGGAGTGAGAAAAAGTTGGGATGAAGAAAGTGAAAAGTTTCATAGTCCACAAACACTGGCGTAACAAATATATGAGGATAGATAAGAGCCACAATCATGCATTTTGCTGATAGTTTGGATCCGGCCTCTATTCACCAACATGGAAAGAAAATTATGAGCATACTGAATTCTTTTGATGAAGAAAAACACAAGTGGGATCAAATTATGCAAAGGTGGAAAGGAAGAAAGGCAGATTTGAAATATTTTTTATTCCTTATCTAAAAAGGAAGACAATGTTGAAATTGTATTAACTGCCACTCATAAGTATCTCAAGGATCTAATTGATCTAGAAATAAGAAGTGTCATCCATAAAAAGGATGAGACATTAAGGAAAAAGTATTCAAAGACCCATTTTGAAATATTCCCTAATTTATTCAAAAAGAATGGTAAGATAAAAAGGGAATCCTAGTGGATGAATTAGATGGGAAAATAATTGTCAATCAGAACTAATAGCATCATCAATTTAGAGAACACACTTTTATTTGTTCAAACTGTTGAAACCAATGAAGAAGTCAAGTCATACTTTAGGTTTTGGAAAAAAGAAGTGGAATAGATAAATACAAAGTGGGATGAGCTGAGAAATAAGAAAGATGAAGTCATCAACTTCCCTTGGCCAAATGATGAGGTGTTCACATCCTAGAAGGACAAATTTAATGCAGAAACCTAAGGAGAAAAGGACATTGTCTGATGATCAAATAGAAAGCAGTTTCTTGAGCATTTTGAAATGGACAAGTGGATGCAAAAGATATTTACATCAGAAGACCAAGGAAACAAATTTGATATGGAAATCTCAGATCAATTTTGAAGCAGTTGTAAGGATCAAGCGGTCAGAAGACAAAATACATTGAAAATATTATAACAAAGATAGTTATTGTTTGTCTTTTGGACGAGTCATATTGTTTTATCTTATCTCCTATCTATTCGAAGCTTGTTGCATACTAACCATTTTCAAGATTCCAAGATGGCCAGTGTATACTATATATAGCAAGTTGTAATGTATTATAAAGGATGGTGAATTCACAACTGCGAGGCAATTTATTGATTTTTCTCTAGTCTTAAAACTTTTTGTTACTTTGAATATACTGATATAGAGAGAATTTAATAAAATATAGTGGAGTTCATGTTTCATATATATGATGTCTTCATGTGTTTATATCTTAGTTCTTGTTGTTAGATTTTTAAGGCAAGTTTAATATACTATTTACAAGGTGGATTGTGAAATTATTCTTAAGTTCTTTTCATGGGAAGGGAAATTATTGAGGGTAGTTTCAGGGGATTCGGGGTTTACATAAGAATTTGAATCGTGAAATTATTCTTAAGTTCTTTTCAAGCGAAGGGAAATTATTGAGGGTAGTTTCAAGGGATTCGGGGCTTATATAAGAATTTGATGTCTAGTTATGGGGATGAAAAGAATAATTTTTAAGGTAATTTATTTGGATTCTTAATGTGTTTCTTTTAAAATATTTTTGTAGATGTGTATTGATTTGACTCTTTGCCCTGGATTAGGCACTGGTCTAGATTGAAATAGTAGTTATCATAATCAAATCTAAAAATCTACGCAACCTTTTAAGTTTTTGATGAGGAACATAGATGTTTATCGTTTGTATCTCAAGATTACAAGTAATATTTTTTATTCCTTAGAGAGTGAATCACTAGGTCATCCTGCCTGAGTTAAAAGCTCAAAGATAAGAAGGATGAGAATCCTTATTGCACTTTTATTTTCTATTTTTAAATGCATCCTTTGGTTTGTAAGATTCTACATAAGACTAATAGTCAACATCTGTAGGATTTGTTACCAACTGTAGTAAATACCATTAACAAATAAGTGTAAACTCAAGATCCATTGTCAAATTTACTGAAAAGCAGTAAGTTTTAAAAGGTACACCTGTCTAATTCTATGGAGCTCAAAGAGAAGAAGGATTAATTCCTTGTTAATTATACTTTCATTTGTTTACATCAAATCAAAAGTTGGGAATCTACGAGTCAAGCACAAGTGCACTACTGAGATTTTGCAAGTAAAAGCTCAAAAAAATGACAACTCTATTGGGGAGAAATGGGTTTTAGCAATAGGATTTCCAAATTTCATAGGGAATAATTATTTTTTGTTCCATTTCTTGATCATTTTAAATAAATTCTTTCCCATACTTGTTGTGGGTGGCGACTCTATACTCTATGAATTCTAGTATTTGCATATTGAAACATTGAAAATTCTTGTCTGATTTGAAATGAGTCAGCAAAGAAACACCAAGTCTTACTATAGAAATAATCCAGAGAATAATATAGGAAAATAAATCCATACATCTGGTAGGAGACAATGGTCTAAAAGAGGTGGGTCAAACCATAACTCCCCCAACATTTCAAAAGGGAGAATGGAAACCCCTGTCCCTGAGAGAGCTTCATCTTCATCTAAAAGTGTTGAGCATTCAAGGCTAGTTGGTCCTTATAGAGCTGATATATCTTTTGATCCCTTCAGAGATGGAGAGATGACAGATGTAGGCTTCTTCCCTGCAGAAGAAACTCTAGACCAACCAGGAGAAATGTCTGTTGTTGAGACTACATCTTATGATTTTGACAAATTGTGTGATGAGGTTCCAGCCTTGAGAAGAAAGAAGCATGAGAAATAATCAAAGATAGAAAATTCAAGAAAGAAGCATGAGTAGGAATTATATGACTTGTTAAATGAGAGAGAAGAACTCTTGAAAGAAACAAGGAGAAATGAGCTTAAGGCTAAAAGTCTAAATGCGGAGGTTAAGGGTTTGGAAAAAGATTTGTTTGGTGATCTTGGAGCCTTGAGGAAACAAGTTTCTAATAAAAGATCAATTTCAAAGATAGATTAATTTGAGAAGGAAGGACCTATTTTAAGGCATTTGGATCCACATGAAATTGAGCAAAATGCACAGCTTGATAAAAATGAAAAGGATGCATATGATAAGGGAAAGAAGAAAGCTATTGGAATAAGTATAATTGAGCCTAAACAGAGAAAATTTACCCCTAATGGTATGTCCCAAGTGGACCTAGAACTAGTGAAAGCTAGAAAGGCTAAAGAAGAATTAGCTAAACAGATAGAAAAGTTAGAGTTGGAGGCTGCTGCAGCTGACATGAACATGAGAATAACTTTCCTCCATACTACTACAAATACCATTTCAAGTAGTTAAATGCATTTTTCTACTGGGACACTACGAAAGAACCCACTAGGTTGCTCAAAGCCAAATACTCAAGTGTTTGGTCCTATTCTAAATTCTCAAGTTTCTAATCCTAAATAAGGTGCTTCTGAACCTACTCAAAATCAAGGAGGTGCAACATGTACAAGTGCAAACAATACACTTGGAATTTTCCAAAGAAGACCTGTCCATATGGATAGGTATCGTCCTCTATTATTTGATGGCATTCTTGGTCATCTGAATATGACCCCCAATGAGGTAAGAGACCGAATCCCTAGATTCATAGGTAATAATCTCATAACCTATGAAGAACATTTAAAAGATTTCAAAGATAAGATCACTGATTTTTAGATAGAACATGATGATGTTATTATGAAGATTTTTGTCCAATCTTTGATAGAAGATACAATGGATTGGTTTAGGAATTTACCTAAGGAGAGCATAGAGTCTTTGGATGAGTTTGTCAGGTCATTTAGGGAACAATACCAAGAACATGTCAACTCAGGTTACATGTTAAATGAATTTAATAATAGAAAAAAATTCCCTGATGAAAGCATGACTGATTTTAACAACAGGTTTCAGAAAGCCATGAACAAACTATTTTAGGTATTGAGATTAGATGAACAATTATGCTTAACTAACTATTTAAATGTTGTTAATGGAAAGATATCTTATCTTCTTAGGGATAAGAACCCCCGTACCTTGAGATATTCCTACAAAACAACCATAGACATTGAAATTATTAGACAAGCCTCAGGGAAGATGGGGAAGAGAGAGGATGGTAAGGTGTGGAAGGAGACAATGGGACAAACAAGAAAACATTTTAAAGAGGATGATAGGGTTGATAAGTTGATGAGTGAAGTGAAGGATCTTACTGCCAAAATAGACAAAAATCATAGAGGTTTTCATGATAACAAGTATCAATACCAGAGGTATGATAGGAAACCAAATCTGAAAGACATGTCATATAAAAAAATTAGAAAGATGGAAAGCCTATCCTTGAAAATCAAGAGAAGTAGAAGACTAAGGAAACCCCTGATCCTCTGGAAATAAATAGTAAAAACAATGTGGAAAAAACCCCTTGGTGTTCTGCTTGTAACATGTCTCACTCTTCTTATCAATGTGTTGTGGCTCAACCTCTGGCTGATCAAATGGAGGAATCAAATGAACAGACAGGTCCGGGACAAGAATTCCCTAATATGAATATGTTCACTCTTAGGAAACCTTATCCATGGTCTTTCAAAGAAAGTGAACTTGTTAAAAATATAAGCAACAGGAGAGGAAAATACCTAGAGTACCAGCCACAAGTGATTTCTAATTCAAATGATAAGGCTAGTATCATATCACAAATAACTATCAATGCAGTAGGTGATGACAAGGGTAATCCCCATTTTATACTACCAAGTGATGAGGAAAAGAGATCCTTGACCATATAAGAAATAAACTAGGGTAGGGGTGCATATAATCTGAGGAACAGAAGGGTGGAGCCTGGTTAAGGAAAACTTTATTTTATATTCATTAAAGAAGATGCCCCACAAGTTTTTGCAGAATCTCCTATCAAGGAAAGTAAAGAAAAGAAAGCTACAAAACAAGTAGAACCCTCTTCTTCCCAAAAGGAGAAGCAAGAGGTAAAAGTAGAGGAAGAAATGGTCACTGACAAGGCCAAAAGAGGTAAAAATAAATAAATTATCTATCTTCTCAATCGCCTATGTTTGACATGAAGCATGCTCTTATACATATGAAAGTATCAGTTCTACGGATGGAGATGTTGAAGATAAAAGAGCACAAAGAAGATGCACTTGTACTTTTAAAAGGGATAGAGGATGTCCCTATGTTAAACAAGGAAGAAGTGTCCTTGACCTTAACAAATGAGAAAAGAGATGTTCTTGCTATGAATGAGAAACAAGTGAGAGGCTTGGAGATAAGAAATGAGCTCTCTAATATCTATATTTGGAATGTGGTTACTCAATAACCACTGATGGTTGATCCATTTTATGTTACTTTGATGATAAATAATTTATTGGTAAAAAATTGTATGATAAACTCTGGCACTGTAGCTACTATGATGCCATATCATGTTATGAAAGAACTAGGTCTATGAGTCAACACCACTTCTGGGAGTTTCTATTCAATGGATAATAGGGAGCTTCCTGTGATATGGACATTGAAAGATATTTAGGTAAAGATTTCTGCATTTCCTGAGGCCACTTATAAAATGGATATAGTTATTGTTGATACAAAACCTCATTATGGTATGCTATTATCTAGCCAGTGGGGGCAACAGTAGGTGGAAGAATACAATTAGATCTGTCTTATGTAACAATACCTATAAATGGCACTGAGGTCAAGTTGTACAAAGATCCTCACTCTTCTATCATGATTGAAATGGTATTACCTGATCAGCTAAACTGTTGTGTAGATATTGATATGGAAAATTTTGTTGTTGAAGAGATTAAGCCACAATTGAGAAACATTGACCCAATAATTAATGAGTTGATGTTGTAACAAGATGGATTATGGCAGATGTATTTTGATGGAGGATTCTCTAAAGAAGGATCAGGAGCGAGTGTTTTTTTATATCACCATCAGGTATTAATTTTAACTACTCCTTCTTACGGGCTTTTCATTATACCAACAACACAACTAAGTATGAAGCATTAATATTGGGAATGGATATTGTCATCAAACATGGTATTAAAAGTTTACAATTTCATGGGGATTCCCAACTAATCATAGCTTATATTAGATCAAAATATGCTGCTAAGGATGACAAATTAAAACTGTATAAATATGATGTTTGGGATAGAATATAATTATTTGATGCCTTGAATATTTTGTGGGTAGAAAGATCAAACAATATCATGGTAGACTTCCTTGGTAATGTTGCTCTAAAAAATGATAATCTTACCCTTGCTTGTTTATCTGTGATCGAAGTCCAGAATAGGTCTACACTGCCTAAGAATATCCACAATTGGCAATTTTTAAAGGATGATGATGATATCCTCATATTTATCCAATGCCTAGATCATTATCACAGCCAACAAATTGACTTTGACTCATTTATTGGAGTTGTAGATGGTAAGGAATGCATTTTTTAGAATGAAATTGTTTAGTTAGCATCTAACCATATTCCTAAGGGACTAGTTGAACTGGAAGGCATGTTCAATATTAATGATAATTATATGTCACATAAGTCCAATGCCAAGTTGGAAGACTTGGAAGAAATAAATTTAGGATCAGAGAAATCCCCTCAATTGATCTATATTGGAAAACAATTGGATAGAGATGTGAGGGTGAATTTGATAAAATTGCTAACAAAATTGGTGCAGGAGCACACTTAGGCTAACCTCCATAGTTGTGATGTTTTGGCTTGTACTTGACATTGGCCAAGTCAAGATAGTTGTTTAATTTGGACCTTAGAAGGTCATTGCATTGTGGACTAGGTGAGTTGGTTATTAGGACTAAGGTCACCAAAATTGTCATTGTTAGTAGCTTTTTAATTTCTTAGGCTTAGAAGCTTAGTGATGGATTTGAGCTATGAATGTGTCTTAAACACATAAACGATGTCATAGAGATGCTTGGAGGCCATAAATGATGTTGGTTCCTTGAAATGGAGAGGTTAGAGGCCCTAGGAATTAGGAAATTGGCATAATGGCAAAGATGCCAAAAGTCGTTAAAAAGTTGTCATGACAACATTTGCAATAATTGTAAATGTTGCATGCAACATTTGGTTACTTTGGATCTCCCTAGAAAATAGGAGTGGGATATTGACCAAAAGTCCCTAAAAACATGGAAGATGAAATCTAATGTATGGAGAGGCTCGAATCTCATGAGGAGTTATGATTGTAAGAAATATCGCTTTTGTGAATATAGCCCTGCAACTCTGATTTTGTGAAGAACCCAAGCATTTCATTGTGACAATGCCATATAAATGATTGAATGATTTGAGCTAGTGATTGTTTTTGTGTCCATAGGATAGTTCTAAGCATCTTTCATTCTGTAAGAAAGTTTATTTGAGGTTGTTTAAAGTCTTGTATAAATTGTTTTGTGTTTAGTGTGTTCTCTGGTCCTATCCTGACCAGTCAGTCAGTTCATGGCTCCCCCATGAAAACTAACCATGGGATCTTCCTGAGGGTGGTTGGATATGATAGGGGAGTCATTAGTCTATATACTAAGCCCTAGGCAAGCTGACAGTGCCTGGTTAGTGGTTTAGAACTGAAGAATTAAATATTTCTTGCAGGGTAGAGAAGTAATGTACGGAATAAGTACAGTTCCAGATAGGGTATAGTCATATCCTAACATTCTATGAGGATTGAGTCCATACTAATCCATTAGACTAAGTTTTGGGTGAGATTCAAACTATGATACAGTCAGTCCTAGAAATTAGGCCTATTAGCCCTATTGGTCCTAGATAGTAGGAACCCTATGTACGGATGACCTAGGGGACTAAAAATTTCAAAATCCTTAGTAAAATGATAAAGGGTATCTGAATGTGGGATTATTTTTTTAAGTCCTTTGGAAATTTTGGGCAAGAAATGGGAAAAGGTCTCTGCAAAAGACTACAAGGAATTAGGCCTCTTGAAGACTAAAACTTGAACTCAACTAAAAAGGGTTATGAGATCCTTCAAAATGGATTCAAATGGGAACAAGTGGAATGTTTCCATGATGATAGAAACCTCTGCAATGAAATTCATGAATGGAGAGAAGTTGGCACTTAGATCCTTCTAAGTGTAGTTGAGAAGAAGTGAAGAATCTACATGGTGTTAGTCTTTCAAAGGTGAAGCACAAAGAGTGAGACTCTTAGAAGAGAGTGGGATTAGGTATTAGTTAATCATCTAAGCCTAATAAGGACCTAGAGGAGATTAGGATCTTTGAAGAAGACAAACAAGGTCTTCTTATCAAAGTGTGCAAGCAAGCCTTAGGAACTCTTACACCATATTGGTATCAGCGCTTGATTAAGGTCATGATTGTGGTGGATGTTTGAACCTACTGAATCAGTGGGAGAGAATACACCAGTAGGATCAGAGAAAGGTGAAACCATGGTGACTAACGCTGAGTTGGCCAAAAAGGTGGAAGAACAAGAAGAAGACAACAAGTTGCTAAGAGAAAGATTGTCTCAAATGGATCAAATCTTGGGTGAAGTCCAAGACAAAGTTGATATAGTGAAGGATAAGATTGATAATAAAGAAGGAGAAGAAGCAAGGGAGAAGGGAGTGGAATTAGATGAGGAAGCTCCAATGCCTAACCTTGTTATTGCTGAAGAACTCTTCTTAAAGGCACTGAAGGCTTTAAGTGGCAAAGATTTGGAGGGTGTACCACTATTTAGTGGACAAATGGATCCAGATTCAGTTGTGGGTTGGATTGAAAGCATATAAAACCATTTTGAATGTGATGGTATAACAGAGGCCCAAAAAGTGAAGGTGGCCAAATATAGGTTGAGAGGCTCAGCCCTCACATGGTGGAAGTTTACTCAAACTGAAAGAGAGAAAGATGGGAAAAGTCCTATAGTCACATGGAGAGGCATGGTGGGTAAGATAAAGCAGAATTACTTACCTAATGACTATGAAGTTTAGCTGCATAGAAGAAGACACAATCTCAGACAAAAATATTTGGATGTCCAAGCATACACCGACGAATTGCAAAAGTTGTGTTTAAGATCACAAGTGGTGGAGGATGAAAGCATCAAACTTGCAAGGTATTTGAATGGAATCAAGTGGTCTATTCAAGAAGACATGAGTCTTGTGAAATTCAAAACCATTTGCCAATGTTATCAAATGGCCTTGAAAATAGAGGAGAAAGGCAAAAGAAAACAAAAGAAAACCTCCAAAGAAAGAGGTAGAGGAAGGGATAGTAGAGGACAAAGAGGTGGCTATGGTGGGAGGAGTTCAAAATCAAGGACTTGAGGAGAAGCCAGATACACTAAGCAGCAAGAAGGAAGTTATAGTAGAGGTGGTAGAGGAAGAAACTCTAATTTCAGAGGAAGAAGTGGTGGACAAGGAAGAGGCAATTACTTTTCCAATATGAAATGTTATCATTGTAACTAAATGGGACACCCTGCCTATAGGTGTCCAGAGAAGGGTATTACTTCTCAAGGAGCTAAAAAGAGAACTAATCTAGTTCATGAGGAGACAAATACAGTAGAGACACACCCTGAGGTACCTTTGAATTCAGAAGAAGGTTAGAACCTCATAATGAGGAGAACATTGATCAAGGAGCCAGTTAAAGAAGAGCCAAGACAAATAAGGTCCCTATTTAGAATCAAATGCAAGGTGATGGGAAAGGTGTGTAGATTCATTATTGACTCAGGGTTTCTACCAACAACATTGTGTCAAAAGAAGCAGTCAACAAGCTCAGTATGACAAGGATACCCCAAACACATCCTTACAAGGTCACATGGCTCAATAAGGGACAACATGTCTTATTCAATAAGCAGGCTTGGGTGGAGTTTTCTATAGGGAGACATAAGGACAAGGTTCTATGTGATGTGTTTCCTATGGATGCATGCCACTTTCTCCTAGGCAAGGCATGGAAATTTGACCACCAAGCTATCCATGATGGAGTGAAGAAATCCTACACATTCAAGAAAGACAAATTAACTTTCAAAATTCAATCACTGTTAGAGGATGCAGAAGTGAAGACAACAGGTCCTAATGTGCTCATGGTTGGTGAAAAATAATTCTTAGAAGCCATGGAAGAAGGAGAAGGAGATGGCTTTGCATTGGTACTAAAGCCAAGAGAAGAAAATTAAGGTAAGGGAGACAAGAAACCGAAGTTACCTAAGGAGATACAAGGCATGTTGCAGACTTATGAAGGCATAGTAAGTGATGGAAAACCATTGGCATTAACCCCTAAAAGAGGCATAAGTCATAGGATAGACTTCATACCCAGAGCTACCCTACCTAACAAAGAAGCTTACAAGATGACCCCTCAACAAAATGAGGAGATTTCTAGACAAATAGAAGAACTCCTAAACCTAGGTCTTATCAAGAAGAGTATTAGCCCTTGTGTCGTACCCACTCTCCTAGCACCTAAGAAAGGTGGAGCTTGGAGGATTTGTACTGATTCAAAATCCATAAATAGGATAACCATTAGGTATAGGTTTCCCATTCCTAGGATTGAGGACCTAATGGATTGTCTAGGTGAAGCTAAGTACTTTAGCAAGATAGACTTGAAGATTGGCTACCACCAAATAAGAATACATGAGGGAGATGAATGGAAGACAACCTTCAAAACCAATGAAGGTTTGTATGAATGGATTGTCATGTCATTTGGAATGTCTAATGCCTGCTCCACATTCATGAGGCTCATGAATGAAGTCCTCAAAGACTACATTGGAAAATTTGTAGTAGTATATCTTGATGATATACTGATTTATAGTAGGACAAGAGAGGAGTGTCTTCAACACCTTGAGATTGTCTTAAAGAAGCTACATGAGGAGAAGTTGATGATCAACTTGGAGAAATGTGAGTTCCTCAAAATAGAGCTTGTATACCTTGGGTTTGTTCTCTCTCATGGAAATCTGAAAATGGACAAGAGTAAAGTGGAATCCATCATAAATTGGCCTACTCCAAGGATAGAAATAGAGGTAAGAAGCTTTCATGGCCTTGCTCAATATTATAGGTAGTTTATAAGGCAGTTTAGTGTTGTTTGTGCTCCCATGTTGGACACAATCAAAGGAGGGATGAAGATTAAGTTCATATGGAATGAGAAAGCCACCAAGAGCTTTGAGTTGTTAAAAGAAAATATTGCTACCCAACCTATTTTAGTCTTTCTAAGCTTTGAGAAGCTTTTCACTATTGAATGTGATGCAAGCAATGTGGCTATTGGAGTTGTCCTAAGCCAAGAGGGTAGACCAGTGGCATTTCATTTAGAGAAGTTGAGTGAAGCTAAGAAGGAGTATTCTTCTTATGACCTTGAAATGTATGCATTAGTTCAGGCTCTAAGGAAATGGAGGCGCTATTTTCTCCCCAAGGAGTTCATAGTCTATTTAGATAATCAAGCTTTACATTTCTTGAACTCTCAAGAGAAGTTGAGTCACAAGCACATGAAGTGGGTTGAATACCTGCAAGCTTACACCTTTAATATCAAGCACAAGAAAGGAGTACTCAACAAGGTGGCAGATGCCTTAAGTAGAAGAGCTCTTACCATTCAAGAGATTCAGTTGAAGAGCATGGGAATAGATCACTTCAAAGATCTATATGTTGATGATGAAGACTTTGTAGACATTTATAAGGTATGTGCTGAATACAAGAATCATTTTCATAGCAAGTATGTTGAATACACTTTGAAAAGCAATCTTTTGTTTAAGGGAAATTAGTTGTGTGTCGCTAGAGGGTCTATTAGGGATAATTTAATTTAGTAAAAGCACAATGGTGCGTTGAGTGGTCACTTTGGGATCACTAATACCCAATAACTTGTTCAAAGGTTCTATTATTGGCCAAGAATGAACCTTGATGTAAGGAGATATGTGGAAAGTTGCATGGTATGTCAAAAGGCCAAAGGTACTTGTTCAAATGTAGGCCTTTATCAACCACTACCTATGCCCGCTAGGCCATGGGAATGCTTGAGCATGGATTTTGTAGTTGGGTTACCCAAAACAAGACAAGGCATGGATAGTGTTTATGTAGTTGTGGACAGATTCAGCAAGATGGATCACTTTGTGCCATGCAAGACAACTAATGATGCCAGCCAAATAGCCTCTCTCTTCTTCAAAGAGATAGTAAGAATCCATGGGTTACCTATGAGCATTGTGTCAGATAGAGACACTAAATTTATGAGT
>MU223384.1:1006959-1019950 GCA_018584345.1 Thuja plicata
CTTCTCGATATAGTATACTTTGAGTGCTCGGTAGACTCTGTAAATTGCTTCTCTTACCGTCTGAACTCGGTAGACTCTGTCTGATGACTGATATGACATACTGAACTCGGTAGACTCTGTCTGATGAGATATGACATTTGTGTAACATCAAGGATAACACACAATTAAACAATTGTTTCCAACATCTATGAGTTGAGAGACTTGAAGCATGGAGCAAAAGCAAGTGGATATGCTGATGTTTTTTATTTTGCAATGTAGGAGATACATGATACAGTGAGAAAAACTTTGACTGAGAATACCATGAAGCATAAGAGTAAAGTTGATGAGAGTAGAAGATAAGTTCAGTTTAATGTGGGAGACTTGGTAATGATACATCTCAATAAGTCTAGACTTCAAAAGGGAGTCCCTCACAAGTTACAGATGAGAAGGATAGGTCCCTGTCCTATCTTAGCAAAGTATGGTCATAATGCTTTTAGAGTGGAGCTACTGGAAGACAGTGGACTGTCCCCTATCTTTAACATTGCAGATCTGGTTCATTACAAAGGACCACCACCAAACATGGACCAAAGCCTCAGTGAAGTAATTAGAGATGTGGAATACCTCAAACTACCTCCTACAATAGTCAATAAAGATGACAGTATACTGGACACCCGAGTCTACAAGAAGACTAGAACCAAAGAATACAAGGAGCACTTGATCAAGAGACATGGTCAATCAGATGCTGATGTAGTATGGGTTGAAGAATCAGAGTTTAAGAAGATGGGGATTGATCCTACACTACTCAATCCAAGGGTGGATTGAACTTTTTGTTTTGGGGAGAATGGTGTAGGAGCACACCTAGGCTAACCTCCATAGTTGTGATTTTTTGGCTTGTACTTGACATTGGCCAAGTCATGATAGTTGTTTAATTTGGACCTTATAATGTCATTTCATTGTGGACTAGGTGAGTTATTCATTAGGACTAAGGTCACCAAAATAGTCATTGTTAGTAGCTTTTTAATTTCTTAGGCTTAGAAGCTTAGTGATGGATTTGAGCTATGAATGTTTCTTAAACACATAAATGATGTCATAGAGATTCTTGGAGACCATAAATGATGTTGGTTCCTCAAAATGGAGAGGTTAGAGGCCCTAGGAATTAGGAAACTGGCATAATGGAAAAGATGCCAAAAGTTGTTAAAAAGTTGTCATGACAACATTTGCAATAATTGCAAATGTTGCATGCAAAATTTGATTACTTTGGATCCCCCTAGAAAATAGGAGTGGGATATCGACCAATATTCCCTAAAAACATGGAAGATGGCATATAATGTATGGAGAGGCTTGAATCTCATCAGGAGTTATGATTGTAAGAAATATTTCTTTTGTGAATATAGCCCTACAAATCTGACTTTGTGAAGAACCCAAGAATTTCATTGTGATAGTGTCATCTAATGGATTGAATGCTTTGAACTTGTGATTGTTTTGTGACCATAGGATAGTTCTAATCATCTTTCATTCTGTAAGCAATTTTATTTGACGTTGTTTAAAGTCTTGTATAAATTGTTTTGTGTTTAGTGTGTTCACTGGTCTTGTCCTGACCAATGAGTCAGTTCATGGCTCCCCCATGAAAAATAACCATGGGATCTTCCTGAGGGTGGTTGGATATGATAGGGGAGTCATTATTCTATATATATCTAGGATTAGGTGTCATGAGCAAGTGGATAGCTATTTTTACTACTAAGCCCTAGGTGAGCTGATAGTGTCGGGTTAATGGTTTAGAACTGAAGAATTGAAGATTTCTTGCAGGGTAGAGAAGTACTGTATGGAAAAAGTATAGTTCCAGATAGGGTATAGTGATATCCTAACATTCTATGATGATTGAGTCCATACCAATCCATTAGACTAAGTTTTGGGTGAGATTCAAACTGTGATACAGTCAGTCCTAGAAATTAGGCATATTAGCCCTATTGGTCCTAGATAGTAGGAACCATGTGTACCGATGACCTAGGGGAATAAAAATTTCAAAATACTTAGTAAAATGATAAAGGGTATCTAAATGTGGGATTATTTTTTCAATTCCTTTGGAAAGTTTCAGCAAAATGGGAAAAGGTCTTTGCAAAAGGCTACAAGGAATTAGGCCTAATTAGGCCCCTTGAAGACTAAAACTTGAACTCGACTAAAAAGGGTTATGAGATCCTTCAAAATGGGTTCAATTGGGAGCAAGTGGAATGTTTCCATGATGATAAACACCCATGTAATGAAATTCATGAATCGAGAGAAGTTAGCACTTAGATCCTTCTAAGTGTAGTTGAGAAGAAGTGAAGAATCTACATGGTGTTAGCCTTTCAAAGGTGAAGCACAAAGAGTGAGACTCTTAGAAGAGAGTGGTATTAGGTCTTAGTTAATCATCTAAGCCTAATAAGGACCTAGAGGAGATTATTATCCTTGAAGAAGACAAAGAAGGTCTTCTTAGAAAAGTGTGCAAGCAAGCTTAGGAACTCTTACACCAAAAATATAAGCATGTTTTTGCCTGGTCCTATGAAAATCTCAAATCCTATAGAGAGGACTTATTCCAACATGACATCCCACTGAAGGAAGATGAAAAACCATTTAGACAAAATCAGAGGCCTATCAATCTATTATTGGCCACCAAGATGCAAATGGAATTGATTAAATTAAGGGATGCAGGAATAATTGAGCCCATAAGAGATTCATCATGGGCTTCAAATTTGGTCCCAGTAAGAAAAAAGAATGGGGACATAAGATTGTACATTGATTTTAGGAATCTGAATGTAGCTTCATTAAAGGAAAATTATGGATTACCTAACGTGGAATTTATGTTGCATAGGGTGATTGGATGTGATTTATTGTCCATGATGGATGGGTTTTCTGGGTATAATCAGGTGTTATTCAACAAATCTAAATAATTTAAGACTTCCTTTGCTACCCCTTGGAGGACCTATGTGTATGCTCATATGCCTTTTGGTTTAAAAATGTTGGTGCTACATTTCAAAGGGCAATGGATGTGGCTTTTAAGGATCTTATAAATGTTCAAGATGATTTGACTGCTTTCTCAAAAAGAGTTCAAGATCATTGCAACCATTTGGAGAAGGTTTTAATCAAAGCATTGGAATATGGTATAGCACTAAACCCAAGAAAATGTCAATTTTCTGTTACAGAAGGAAAACTCTTGGGCCCCATAGTATCAAAGGAATGGGTAAGGATAGATCCAGAAAGATTTGAATCCATTTAGAAGGTCCTTGCTCCTAAAAACCTTAAAGGTGTGCAGTCATTCCTCAGACAGATTAAATTTTTTAGGAGATTTGTTGCCAAATTTGCAGATCTAGTCAAACTAATAGTTAAATTATTGAAGAAAGATGTAAAGTTTGGGTGGAATCGAGAGGCACAAAGAGAATTTGACAAAATTAAAAAAGCAATTCAAGAAGCCCCTGTTCTAATTTCTCCTGATTATGCAAAACCATTTTCTTTGTTTACATTTTCATCTTTTAATACTATTGCAGTAGTGTTATTGCGGAAAGATGAGGAAGGTTTTGAGCATCCTATTGTTTTCTTTAGTAAATCATTACAATCATCTGAGTTAAGCTATCAATTAATGGAAAAGAAAGCTTATGCTTTGGTGAAAGCATTCAAGGCATTTAGACCTTACCTAGTGTGTGCTAAAGTCAATGCATATGTTCCCCATGCTACAGTAAAGGATATATTGGTCCAAAGTGAAGTGACAGGGAAAGATGCAAATGGATTAACAAGATTCATGAGTTTGACTTGGAAATCCATATTACTAAGCTAATACGGGGATTGGGACTAGCCAAATTAATGATGGAGGAGAATTTGGATCTAGTTCAAGCGAATAATGTCAACATTCATGGGGAAATAGTTACATGTATTGAAATGCAGCCCTGGTATATTAATATTTTACATTTTCTAAAAAATGCAAGTTGCCCAGAGGGTTTGAGTGACAACCAGAGGAGAAGTCTCAGATTAAAAGCTCAGAGATATGTACTATTTTTGGGTGACCTGTAATGGAAAACAGGGATGGAATATTGTTTTTATGTCTGGACAAAGGACAATCTAAAAAGGTTTTGAGATAAATGCATTCTGGACTATGTAGAGGACATTATTCAGCCAGAGAAAAATCTCATAAAATCTTAAGGGCTGGCTATTATTGGCCATATTTGTTTAAAGAAACTCATTCTTTTGTTAGAATATGCGAGCCATGTTGAAGATTCTCTAGTAAACTAAAATTCTTAGGTGCTCTATTGTTGAATCCTGTAGTTGCAAAAGCACCTTTTGCCATGTGGGGGATGGACACTATTTGGGAATTTGTAGAAAAATTCAAGTGGGGGACATAGTTGTATTTTGGTTGCTACTGATTACTTTACCAAATGGATTGAAGCAATTCCAACTAAGAAGGCCACAAGCACAGTGGTAGTTTACTTTCTGATGAATAATATGATTACTAGGTTTGGTTTTCATGTTAAACTAGTAATGGATAATGTAATGTCTTTTAGATCAGAAGAATTTTTTGATTTATGTTCTAACATGGGAATTTTTATATCATATTCATCCCCTTACAATCCACAAGACAATGGGAAAGCATAATCTAGTAACAAAAGTATTCTCCAAATTCTAAAGAAGAACTTAGAAAACAACAAAAGGGCATGGCATGCAAAACTGAATCTTGCTTTATGGGTAGATAGGATTACTGTTAAAAGGGATAGAATGAAATCTCCTTTTGAACTAGTATATGGTGTTCAATATAGAATTCCTGTTAAAAATTTGCTTCAAGTTTATAAGTTCATCCAAGATGAGGGTCTAGAAGTTTCTGAGCCTATACAAGACAGAATGGTTCAACTAGTAGAATTGGATGAAGTGATAAGAGATAGACAAAGAGAAAATATTAAATTATAGCAAAAGATTAAATATATTTTTGATAAGAGGGCAAATGAAAGAAAATTCTAGCCTGGTGATTTGGTTCTTCGATGGAATGTCAGGGCTAAAGATAAGGGAAAGCATAAGAAGTTTGAATATTTGTGGTTGGGCCCTTATATTATTCATCAGATATTTGGAAAGGATTCATATTTTCTCAAGAATCCAAATGATGAGGCTTGAATTTCCAGTGCATGGACAATTTCTAAAAAATTTCTTCAATTAAGTTCATTCTTCCATGCATAGTACCTTTGTATATATGTGTACAACCTAGGGTTTTTAATTTTTCTGGTGTGTCTCCTTTCTGTTGTGTGTTTTTTTCTACAGTTTGTTAGTGTGGTTGTGGTCTGCCTCCTAGAGATCTACATTCTTACTATGAACTTACTTTCAAGCATCCTCAAATAGAGCCACTGTTGGGACTATATTTGGTTTTCTGAGTTGTGTAAAATTTTGGGTTATGTTGTCAATCCTACGTACTTTGACTTTTGTTAGTTTTAAGCACATTCACAAAAATTTTGAAAAAATGTCTGCATCTGAAGGAAATTATATTTTAAAGAGGTTCTGTATCCCATAAACCCTAGATTTTCATTTTTTAGCCCTTGATGGTAAAACCCTAAGTCTTGTTTCAACCAATTTCAATGAAAACCTTAAACCCTCAAGACATGTTCTATATTTGAGGTTACTTTTTGCTTCACTTAATTTTCAATAAACCCATGTGCTAAATTTTTTATGTTCAAATGGGGCCACTTTATCACTTAAGTTGTTAGGTTTAATATTTCCTAAGTTAGGCGGGTTTCTTTTTAATATTTCCTAAGTCCTAAGCCTCCCGTAAACTTTATTACCTTTTGAATTTTTCATGCAGGTTGATTTAATCTAATGGTGGGCGTTATTCCTCAAAGCGCAAGATGAAGTTTTTTAATCATCAAGGAATCTCACCTGAAGGCCACATGTACTTGGTAGGACCAGCATATGTTTAAAGCCCAGCATAAAGTGCATGCAATTTTTATTTGATTCAACGATTAGCGTTGTGCCTTAATCGCAAGATGTGGTGATAATAACCTTTAAGGCATTGCATCTTATTAACGCTTGGTCGGCTATGAGATCTTGGGGTCTGATTAAAGTAAATTAATGACTAATCTAGTTTCTAAAGATCCTACGGTTGGCATGAAGCCTCATAAAAAAGATGCCTCTCATCTAGTGTTTAAGGAATTACACCTATGAGACACGTGTTCAACCAATCAGTGTAGGTTAGAAGACAACAAGGATTCATTAGAACCATTAATGAAGTGCCATGTGGAGGTCAATGGGACTAGCATTACCAGGTAGTAATTGAAGTTAAAAGGTATTTAAGTTAAGAAAAATCTATGACCGGCGTAAATCCTTGATCGTGAAGATGAAGTTTATTAAACTTTAAGGCATTGCGCCCTTGCGCTACGTGTCCCAAAGTGGGTCTAGATCTGCTTAAAGTAAATGTGTTAAAAGGTGATCATGTTAAAGTTGATCATGTGGCTGGTGCAAATCCTTAATAAAGAGATGAAGGCTTTTTAGTCATTAAGGATGATGACATGTAATTGATTGAATGTTTCAAGAATTTAAGTTGGTCACCGAAATGCAGAAGGATAATTCAAGATATTAAATTAGTTAATGGATTGTATTGTCATCTATGTCAACTTATATAATCTAATTGGTTATAATAAAAGTGTCAAAGACTTCAAAGAATCAAAGAGATAAATATTATGCTTTCAGTAATGCATAAAGGACAATAATTCACAATATGACTTCAAACACCAACGGTTAGTGGACACCGATGGACAGAGATCACCGAAAGTCAAGCCATAGTCATGATCGAGCAAGAACACCGACAAGAAGAATCACCAACATAACTGATGAATAGAAACATAGTGTAAACTGATGGAGAATCCCAAGGAGAACTAGAGTGTTGACCGAAGCTGTCAAAGAGTTAAACACCAAAATTAACTTGAGTTTAGAAACAAAAAAATATCTAGCTAGCAGAGCTAAATATAGACTTAACTGGTAGTTATCTTTTTTTTCATCGAAAAGATAAATCTAGAGATAAGTAATGGATTTAAAGTTGTCTTGTCCAGTTGGCAAGAAGATCTCTATGAGATAAAATAGGAGTTTTTCTTTAAATCTAATTGGTGAGAATTGTAGATCACGCCAAGATCAAGAAAATCTAGAGCCTAACAACAGTAATATCATGTGTATAAAGAGACAACTCAATTCATTGAAAATTGGAGTCATGGGTGAATGAATGAAAAGAGGATGATGAAGAGAAACTTCACACAATAATGATCAACAAGCTGAGGAAATAGCTAAATTTTTCTGTGAACAGCGAGCAACAAAGCATAGCATCACCGAGTAGAATCAAAGTGGAGAAAAGGTATAAACTGAGATATATTAATCAGAATAGTTTTATAAGATTACAATAGATCTGAAAATCTACAAGTATAAGTTGTATATGTGAACATATCATTCTATTTTAGTTTAACCATTGATTCAGAAAGTCTCTTAACCGAGCAGGATTTAAAGATCCTTTCTATATTGAGATATATCCCAAGGAGTATCAAAAATTTTGATCATGAAGATAGAATGAGATGCCAGATACCTATTGACAGGATAAGTGAGTGTTTAATTAAGGAAGGGAGCATAGAGATGCCTGATATCAAGTGACAGACTAAAATTTTAAATCCTCCAACAAGGTCACACCTAACAGTGTGTTTGTAACCTTTAACAGGGTTGGCTCCTCACCGAGCTCACTTTAGAAGAGTGAAAATTTTGGGTTATCGGTCCCAAGTGGTTTTCCCTTAACAAGGTTTCCACGTTAAAAATCCATGTATCAATGTGTTTATGATTCATTACTTTAGTGTTTTGCATTACATATAACTTAACTGGATTGATCGGTATACTCTAGATAATTTACTATCTTTTGGTAAATTAACAAACTTTTATTCAGTAAACATAAAGTAGAAGGTTTTACAAAGCATTCCGAGTAGTAGTAATTTGATAAAAGTATTGGGAGGTATTCATCTTATAGGACTGAAGATAACTAGAGGCTTAATATTGTGGTACTAAGTTTTTGGGTTTACTATTGGAATATTTTTGAGGCCACTGATTCACACCCCCCTCTCATTTATTACTAACAATTGGTATCAGAGCTTGTGTGCTTAGAAAGGGAGTTTAACAGCTCAAGAAAAAGATCACAAGATGAATAGACAAGATGTGCCCAAGTTAAATAAAGAAAAATTTGCATCATGGCAAAGAAGAATAAGATTCCACCTATCAAGTATTGGAAATGATATTTTTTAATACTTAGATACTGAATATGTGTTGCCTACAGGACCTCACACTCTTGAGAAGTTAAGATTAAAGCATGATGATAAAACTTGCATCATCACTCTCTGATGTTGAGTTTTAAGATGTCAAAACCTGCACCTCTGCCAAGAAAATGTGGGATAAGTTGTAGCTTGTACATGGAGGAGATGCCAATGTACTAAGGGAAAAGGTAGAAAGCCTAAGAGGGAGGTTTGATTACCTAAGGATGAAAGAAGGAGAAAACATTAATCAGTATAGCTACAGAATCAAAGATGCAGTAAATGTTATCTGAGGAGTTGGAGGTGTACTTGAAGAGGAGACAATGGTAAGTAAAATCTTAAGAACCTTACTACCTGTATCTGATATTAGAGTTTATGATATTCAATAAATGAGAGCAGTTGCAAACAATATATAGTTACTCTAGATAGTCTGATTGGTAGACTAATTTCATTTGAGATGAACAACTTTGATAATACTGTCTTACCATCTATAGAATTTGCATTCAAATCTTCTCTAAAGATAAGTAACTCAAGTCATAGACATGTTGTTAGAAATGATAGTGACAGTGATAATGAGGATCAAGGACGTGATGAGATTGAAACACTAATGGCTAGAAGATTGTAGAGAGGCAAAGGTAGATACAAAGATAAATTACCACTTGTATGTTTCAATTGTAAAGAGGTTGGACACTTTGTTGCAAGATGTCAAAACTGAAGAAAAGATGACAGAGGAAATGATAGATCATATGAGAAATTTTTTGATAAAGGTGGTAATAGAGATTACCAAAGAAACCGACAATCTAACAAAAGAGATACCCGAGACTATAAGGAAAAAGGGGAAGAAATCTTGTTACCTAGCTGAGAACAGACCTGATGACACTGACACCAAATCAGAAGAAGACATCGAGATGGTATTTGTATCCATGAAGAATGATTCAGGTGAAGATGAAGAAAGGTATGTAGAAACTACACTCATATCTAAAGTTAGTAAAAATATGTCTGGATCATAGATAGTGGCTGCACTCACCATATGACCGATGATAAACAAAAGTTTGAGACTTTTGAATACTATAATGGTGGTTCAGTGAGAATGGGAAATGATACACCTTGTCCAGTTGAAGGTAAAGGAACCATAATGTTGAATAACCTAATAAAATGTGAAAATGCCTATTGGGTAAAATGATTGAATTATAATTTATAAAGTGTTTCACAGCTAAACAATTCAAGGTAGCATTTGAAAATAAGAAGGCAAAGATCTACAATGAATAAGGAAGATTGATTGGTACCGATGAGCAGACAAAAGGTAACCTTTTCTATCTTGATAACACTAACACCACTTATTTAATGGCTAGAAACGAAGACATATAGTTGTGGCACAAAAAATTGTGTCATGTGAATTTTGACAACATGATAAAGATAAGCAACAAAATAAATGTTAGAGGCTTACTGAGAATGACTAAGACTGAGCATATCATGTGCAAGAATTGTCAAAAAGGTAAGATGACAAAGTCTAGTTTAAAAAGTATAACCCATACATCTAATGTAATTCTAGAATTAGTCCATACAGATCTATGTGGACCCATGAGGACAAAGAGATACTATTGAGATAGGTATTTTATTCTCTTTATTGATGTTTATTCTAGAATGATGATAGGAATGTTCTTAAAAGATAAATCAGAAGCATTTAAGATGTTTAAATGGTATAAAGCAATGGTAGAAAAAAAAAGTTGAAAATAAATTGAAATTCTTAAGGTCAGATAGAGGAGGGGAATTTAGTTCACATGAATTCACTGATTATTGCAATGAGCTTGGAATTAAAAGACAGGTTTCTGCACCGAGAACACCACAACAAAATGGAATTGCTAAAAGGAGAAACAGATCAATTGTTGACTATGCAAGAACATTGATGATTGAGAAAAGCATCACTCAAACTTTTTGGAGGGAAGTTGTCATTACTGTTGTCTACACACTAAACATAGTACAATTGAAGAAGGACACAAAGAAGACACCCTATGAGCTTTGGTATGGTTATACACCCAATGTAATTTACTTCAGAATCTTTGGTAGTCAATGATATATATTGAAGGATGGTAGAAATGGAAAAATTGACTGCAAAAGTGAAGAAGGTATCTTCCTAGGGTATTCAACCAAAAGCAAGGCTTCTAAATGTCTTAACAAGTCATCTAACAAAATCATTGAAAGTGAAAATGTAAAAATAGATGAATTTGTAGAAAAGAATGATAAGGAAAGCAAAAAGGAACTACAGGACTACAATAGGTTTTTCTATAGAGAACCTGACACTCTACCCAAGCAAAAATGTATTGCTCCTGAGCATCAAAACATTTCATGTGAGCATCAAGCTGCAATTATCGATAATCAGGATAATCCTCAAGATGATGTTCCAAATAATGGAGATGAGAATGAAGGTCAAGAAGATGATTAGAATGATGAACACAGAGCTAAACTAAGACTTGCCAAGTATGTCAGAAGATATCATCCACAGAATCAAATCATTGATGACATGTAACTGATTGAATGTTTGATAATGTTAAGTTTAAGATAATGCAAGGCATTAAATCAGTTAATGGTTTATATTTTCATTTATGTCAAATTGATCTAATTTGTACGGTCATGTACATAATGCCAAAGAATTCAGAGAATCAATGGAACAAAGGTTATGCTTTTAGCAATGCATAAAAGTCAAGTATTCACTAAGTGATAGACAACATCGATGGAGTGCACACCATCGGTAAAGGCAAAGAAAAAAATTCATAGTGATACCTGATGAGCAGAAGACAATATTGCCCGATGAAGCAAAATCATAGGATCCGATGAGCTGAAAATAGAGATACCCGATGAGCCAAATCTAATGATGCCCGATGGATGGAGATCTTGAAGCTAACTAGAGTCACACCGATGGAACTGGCAGTTATCACTGATGACTAACTGTAGAGTTGACCGACAGAACAGAGAGTTCAGAAAATGACAAAATATCTAGCAGACAGAGCTTAAGGATAGACTTAACTGGTTGTTCTATTTGTTTTATTCGACTAGAGTTAAGTAATTGATTTAAATAATATTTGTACAGTTGGAAGGAAGATAACTATGAGATAAATTAGGAGTTATGTTTTAAATCAAATTGGCTGGATTATTTTTCACGCCAAGAATCAAGAATCAAGAATTAAGGAATATCATGTCTATATAAGAGACAAGCATAATTCATTTCCGTAAGCAATCACATACATAGGAAGGGGAGTGAATATAAAGAGGATGCTGAAGAGAAACTGATGAAGGATAACTTCATACAGTCCTGATTAATCAAGCTGAAGAAGAGAAAAAAAAATTTGTGGACACTGATGAACAATGAAGCACAGCATCACAGAGTAGAAAGTGTAGAGAAAAAAGAATTGAGTTGATACATTGATTAGAGAGGTATTGTACTTAAATAGATTTAAAAATCTACAATTCAAAGTTGCATTAGAAACAGGTCATTTTGTTTCAGTTTAACCATTGAAGCATCAAGTCTCTTAACAGAGCAGGACTTAACAATCTTCTATAATTGAGGTATATCCTAATAGATTGCCAAAAATATTGTCATGAAGATAGCATTGAGTGCCCGATACTGACACACAGTCTAAGAAGGAGGCTAATGTAGTTAGGTATCACCAGATATGCCAAATACCTATTGTTCCCTTAGAGGTTGATCAATATTGGTAGCATATACATGCCAGATATCAAGTGACATTCTATTATTAAAATCCTCTAACAAGGTCACACCTAACAGTGTGTTTGTAACATTTAATAGGGTTGGCTCCTAACAGGGCTCACTTTAGAAGGGTAAAAATTTGGGGTACCGGTCCGAGTGATTTTTTCCCACAATAGGGTTTCCACGTTAAAATCCATGAGTTATGTGTGTATGGTTTATTAATTTACTGTTTTACATTTCACATATGCATTTCTAGATTGATTGGTATACTCTACATATTTACTGAGTATCGGTAAATAGTTTTACTACTTATTGGTTATCAAGGAGAATAAGGTCAGAAAAGGAAAATCGACAGATAGTTAATTATTATAAGTATTTCAAGGCATGCATCTTGTAGGGACTTAATAATCTAAGATTTATTTGATTGGTGGTTAGTGATTAAAGGATAAATTTTTGAGGCCACTGATTCACCCTCCCCCCTCTCAGTTATTACTAAAAATTAGTATCAAAGCTTGTGTGCTTAGAAGGAAGGTTTCAAGACCTAAGTCAAAGATCACAAGATGAACAGACGAGATGTGCCCAAGTTGAACAGAGACAACTTTGCTTCATACAAAACCAGGATAAGACTCCACTTATCAGGTATTGGTAATGATGTTACTCAATACTTAGATACTAAATATGTGTTTCCCACAAGACCATTAACAGTAGATCAATTGAGAGTGAAGCATGAGCACAACTACATGGTCATAGAGTTTTTTTCCTCTCTCTCCGATGCTAAATTTGAAGATGTTAAAGATTGCACAACAGTAAAGAAAATGTGGGAGAAATTGAAGCTTGTACATAGCGGTGATGCAAATGTTCTGAGAGCCAAGGTAGAAAGCCTTAGAGGAAAATTTGATAATCTCAGAATGAAAGAAGGAGAAAACATCACACAGTACAGCACAAGAATAAAAGAAGTAGTCAATGCTATACGAGGTGTTGGAGGTACACTTGAAGAGGAGACAGTGGTAAGTAAAATCTTAAGAAC